>JAKSZT010053778.1:990076-1098270 GCA_026826555.1 Tolypeutes matacus | reverse complement strand
AGGAAGGAAGGAAGGAAGGAAGGAAGGAAGGAAGGAAGGAAGGAAGGGAAGGAACACCTTTCCCAGTCTTTGAAGGTTGACCTATGCCAGTGCTCTCCTTCAGGACTTATCCATATAGTGGGTTCTAGAAGAATAGCTCCAGGCCAAAGTATAAGGGCCTCCCTGAGCTTTTCTGTGCTTGCCTCTTATTTGGGGCATGCACACACGGTCCTAGGACTTTCTCTATTTACATGGATATAAATGTTCTCTCTCCCCTAGGAAAAGTTTCCTCAAGGTCTCAGGCACTGCACTGTATGTCCTATAGCCAGTAATCCCTTGCTCCAAGCAGCACAGCTTGACTCTTTGCCACAGAATTCTTTAGGAGACACCACCAGACAGACTGGGCCAGACATACATGCTTCCAGTATGTGCATGAGGGTTACTCTGCTTCCTCTGAAGCAAGACAAGGCACCATGAGATCCTACTGCTTCTAACTGGCCTTTTTCTTGATTTGGCACTTGCCTGATACTGCATTCATTCAACTGTTTTCTGGAGTTATTGGAAAGGTTTTTCTGCCAGTTTTTGCTGGTTGTTCAAAACTTCTGTAAGGGGACAGATCCATGAAACCTCTCATTCTTGCATTTTGATCCAGGTGACGCCCATGACCCAGCTTTTGAGAACATTTTTTCTAGTTTATACACACATCTAATGACCCCAAACCCCTTTATAACATCTATTCCAAGTGACAATCCAGCCTTTACATAAACACCTCCAGCCACAGAGAACTGTCTGGTGCCAAAGTTAACCCTATTCATCTTCAAACATGGCATTGTAGATGATGGTTACTTTGGAGTGGGAGAGGCAGGAGTGACATCTGGGAGCCACATGGTTTGATAAAAATTAGTATCAAACCAATTATGAGAGTGTGTCATGACCAAGGATTTTGATTAGTCTTAATGTGTATGTGTGTAAATCCTAGAAGGGAATGCACAAAAATGATGGTTGTGTTAGGGTGATAGGATTATGGGCATGCATATTTCTTTTCAGCATTTTCCAAATATTATTTTATTCTATATTGCATTTATTATGTATAATAAAATTACATTTTATTATTATGTTATATTATTATTTCCATGATTTAAAAAATAAAAAAAGAAATTAAAGAAAACTTTGAAGAAATTCTAGGAAATTCTAAATTTATAGTTAGTCACACTAGCATACATTTGTATACTAGTACACAAATGCAAAACTAGCAGGAAGTAAAAATGTTATGATATGGATTTAAATTTTCCAAATCTTTGCTATTATGACATGCTGAGTCATGCATACAATTTATTAAATGATGATTCCATAATCAGTGAGACAATTCTCAATGATTACATGCATTATCTCTATGGAAAAATAAACATAATTTAAAAGAATTTATCTTTTGAGCATACAATTATCTTTTTAAAAAAATTATTGAGCTCCTCCTATTTTCTAGCACCAGAGTTACAGTTACAAGACAGTATATGTAGCCCCGGTTCTCATAATCCTTACAGTCCTTTAGAGAAGGGAGCCATTTGGGTAAGAAAGTTGTATTTATAAGTTGCTAATCTTTGTCCTGTGGACACAGTGAGACCTATAAAATGGTGCCTAAGGACTGCAGGTTGGGGGCCAAATGTGAATCATAGTAATTTAGTAGATTTCATTAATTAATTAATCAGAGGATTTGCCTTGCCTACCTAGGCTTAGCAGGAGGTGGTTTTAGGGATCTTGAATGGATTAAGGCAATGGCTAGTGGCCCAAGAGAAGAGGTGAAACCATCCACTGTTAGTATAAAGGAAGTGAAGAAGGCTTCCAAGTAGTGGGATGCAGAGAGATGATGGTTTTGCCTTGGTATGCTGATAATAGAATTGTTGGGAAAGTTGGATGAGGCTGAGGGAAGAAAATCACAGTGTTTGAGAAAGAGAGATTCTTTCAGAGATCTTTCTATGGCTGAGAACATGGCATGGGAGACTCAGGGAGAAGAGCCCTGTTTCATCCTTCTCCATGTTTCTGAGGATGAGAATCCCTTTTAACACTAAAACCAACTTCGCAAGGCCTTTTCTTTATAGCTAGAATTTATGAAATTACTGACTGAGAAAACACACAGCTACTCTCACCTAGTTGCACTTAACATTTTTGTTATAATAAAACCAATACCAGTAATACTTGGAGTTAATTTGTATCTTATTAATCACAAAAGCATCACCTTTCAATTGTAAAACAATGGTACATATACCTACATGATGTAATCTGCATGTAATCTACATGTTTCAATGTTCATAAGTATTCAAATGGTTCTCCATTCTCCTCTACACCATGTAACAATAATCTGAGGTTCCAACTGCAAGATTCTCAGGCTTTGATTAGGTTCCCATCCATTCTGAAAGTATTTCTGAGAATTACTGAGGGTTCTGCAAACCTGCCTAGCTGGTGGCTAGTTTCCTTTGCTAGCTCTTCAGCTCCAAACTCGCCCATGGCAATTTGATACCTTTGGCTGTCCATTTTAAAAAATGCTTGACAAACTCTTCTTTAACAGTCAAACATTTTACATTGTTCTTTTTCCTTCCCAATTTGTAGTCCCCTTCTAATTCCTCCACAGAATTTTATCCTAATGTAGGTAATTTTCATTTATGAATCTTTTATTGACCACCCTTTCCTTTGTCTCTGCAACAAAGTTACATACAGATTTTGAACTCTGTTTTTTTCTATTTCATGTGATGATATGGATCTAAATTAAAAACTTTCTTCTGGACTGAGTTATAGTTCAATGATTAAAATAGCCCAACAATCTTATAAAATCTTATACATAATTATTAAATACAAACTCATCTGTCCTTTGCAGAGCTGGACCCACATTCCACATGGGTCTGGTGGTTTGGAGCTGCACCATACCTCAGGCCCAGGGAGGGCATGTGTCCCAGACTGGTTTTTGGGAAGCAGACACTGAGATGGAGTTGAAGTTTGTGAAAGTTTATTGGGTAGCAATATCTGTGAAAAGAAAAAAAACAAAAGAAAGATTGGGCAGGGAAGCCATCAGACCACCATGCAGAGCTGATAGAATTCATCAGCTAACCACACTCCAGGCAGCTGGGCATGGAGGTCTTCTTGAAGAATTTGGCTGGTGCATCCAAGTGTCTGCCACAGTATGTGACGCTATATTCTTGGAAACAATGATTGGACCAAGAGGTTGAGTTTATGACCTAAACAGCACCAATTAGAGTTCTACTTGAAGTTTGCTATAAGGAAGCTAGAAGGAAAAAGCTCTCTTTTCTGCTGGGATTGTTTAACTGGGGTGAAAGCATAGAATTGCCAGTGCCCATTTTCCCCGGCTAATGGAGGAAGTCTGTGAAAGCAGGAGAGATAGATCGTAATGTGCAGGCCGAGGTGAGAGAGGAGGTATAATGAGGCCCCGCTCCTCATGACAGGCCCTGGCTTCTGGTAGCTCTCCCTTGGATGTTGTAAGCTGGCCCATCAAGCCTCCTAGAGATATGAGCCAACAAATACTACCCCCACAACCTTCTTTTTTGCATTAAGAAGTTTAAATTGAATTTAATTTCTATCACTTTATAGCTGAAAAATTCTTGAAAAATAACTTAAAATTATACTGCCTAAACAGTGGAAAGTTAGTGTTCAAGAGCTCAGCAAAGGGTGGTTCTTATCTGATCTGAACTTCCAGTAAACAATAAAAACATCATTGAGGGGAGATGGTTTTCAGCATTCTACTTGAAAGAACTTTGTGGGTTACTAGATACTGACTGAAGTATATATATAGATGTTGTAGAGATGAGAGAAGAATTTTTTCCTCCAAATGACTAAATATTTTTTTTTAATTAAATAATTTTTGGCTTAACAGAAAAGTTGCAAAAACGGAAGAGTTTCCTTATGCTCTTCACCCAACTTCCCTAAAATTCACATCTTACATAACTATAGTACAGTTGTCAAAAACAGGAATTTTTAGTACAATATTATTAACTAAACTACAGACATTATTTAAATTTCAATAGTTTTCTACTAAGGTCCCTTTTCTGTTTGGAGATCCATTCCAGGATTCCATGTTGCATTTAGTTGTGGTATAGTCTCAGTTTCCACACTCTAGGAAAGTTCTTTAGTCTTTCCTTATCTTTCCTGACTTTCACATTTTTGAAGAGTACTGATCAGTTATTTTATAGAATGTCTCTCAATGTGTGTTTCTATGACATTTTCTCAGGGCTTTATATCAGAGGGTAGATGATGTTGATATGTTTTATTACTGGCAGTGTTAACCTTGGTCTCTTGGTTAAGATGATGCCTACCTGACTCCAACTTAAAGTTACTATTTTTTTCATTTTGTAATTAATAAATATCTTAGAGGAGCTACTTGAGACTGTGAAAATATCTTATTTCTCCTCAAACTTTCCCCCACTATTTCAGTATCCATTTGTGGATCTTGCTTGCAGTGGTAATTTTCTATTTCCTCATTAATTGGAATTCTTCTGTGAGGAAGAGCTGTCTCTTCTTCCCCATTTATTTATTCATTAAATTTATGTCAATATAGAATTGTGTATATTCATTTTATTCCATGGATTATAATCTAACATTGCCATTATTTATTTTGTTGCTTCAATTGTTCCACTTTGACTATTGGCAACCCATTAGGATTGGCTTCTGTACCCTTTTCACATGCCTCTATCCTTTTTCAGCACTTTCTTACTCTTGGGCATCACAAGATATTCCAGGTTTATCTTGTATTGTCCCTGCTTCAGTCCTGGAATTAACTTATTCTGCAAAGAGCCCTGTCTGGTTTGTTTTACTGGAGAATGGTATTTAGAGACCAAGATCTTGGTACTAAGTGGGCTCACTGATGTTGAGGTATAATTGCTTCTAGTCCCCCTCAGTAAGTTAGGAGATGCACACCCACATGAACATGTATACATATATGGGTATATATGTATACATGAATATGTATATATATATCCCTGCATATATACATGTATCTTTATTTCTGTATCTATCTATTAAAAACCATGACTTCATAATAATTCCTCCAATACCAATCCAGAACTACAAGATTAATTCTTGTATCTCCTCTTGCCTTATTTGTAATTGCTTTCTCAAGTGGTGAGAAACCTGGCTCTGATTTTCTTCAAAGTACTTACTTATTTGCTCAATCTTAATATATATATATAAGATGGTCTCAGACTTGCTAACCCATAACTCTGTGAGAAACATTTACTAACTAGATTACAGTGTTTATGTTGAGTTCTTTTGTCTTTAATTTAGCATATTCAGTCAAAATACTGTTTTCCAAAATTACTCAGGTCAGTTCTTTCTTTTCTTTCCTACTCCCTTTTTTGTGGTTGTGTTATTCATTTGTAATACAGTTAGTTTTATTTGTTATTTAAAAAAAAAACTTTTTTGGATGTGTGAAGAATTAGTGATTTGATGAGTCAGAGCTGTACAGAAAGATGCACTTGGAGAAATGTTACCCCTCCTCACCTCTGCTATCCTATTCCCATTTCCTTATTTCTCTCTATCCCTTTCCTACTCATACCCTGTAGGTAACCATCTCTCTGGTTTAACATTCCTTTATTCCTATGTACAAATGAGCAGGTACATGTATATTTCAATAAAAGTAAACATTATGAATGGATGTTGTATTTATCAGCAATTTATTTATACCCCTGGTTTCTAAGTTACTACTTCTCCTTCACCTAAAAACAAATCATACTTGATTTCGTGGTGCATATGGATCAGGAAAAGTTTGAAACAAACCGCTGTGAGTTCAAAAGGACAAATATTGTATGGTCTCACTAATATGGACTAAATACAAAGAATAAACAGAGTTGAAACGTAGAGTATGGGTTACTAGGAGATGGGGTGAGGTACTGATGCTTAATATATGTAGAATTTTTAATTAGCTTGACTGCCATGTGGAAATGGATGGAGTTGATGGTAACACATTCTAGTGAGTATAACTAACATGGCTGGTTTATAAATGGCATTGTGGCTGAAAGGGGGAGTCTAGGGATGTAAATGTCAACTGAAAGAAAGAATAATCTAGGGACTGAATAACAGTGAAGCTGGAGGTGGATGTGGATTGTGGTTAATAGTACAAACACAAGAACGTTCTTCTAGGAACTAGAACAAATGTACATTACTATTACAAGGTGGTAAGGGTATGGAGATGCATGGGAAAATACAGTTAATGTAACTTATGGATTATAGTTAACAATATTGTAATATTTTTGCATCAGTATCAAAGAAGGTACTGTGTTACTAATGGGAGGGATATGGAAAAAATACACCAAATGTAAACTATAGACCATAGTTAATGGTAATAGTCTGATGATATTCTCTCATAATCTGCAACAAATGTTCCACAGCAATGTAAGGTGTTGGTGGAGGGGAGTTGTATGAGAATTCTGCACATTATGCATGATTGTTTTGTAGGTTCACAACTTCTCTAATGAAAATATATTTAAAGAATTTAAAAAAAATAAAAAGAAAAGCTGTGAGTTAAGACTTTTAAAGTAGGTTAGTGGTTGCCAGGGGCTTGGGATGGGGCAAAATGGGAAGTGACTGTCAATGGATGTGGGGTTTCTAAAAAGAAATTGTTCTGAAATTAGTGGTGATGGTTGAATAACTGTGAATATACTAAAAATGACAGAATTATACAATTAAAAATAGCTAGTTTTATGGTATGTGAATTATTTCTCAATTTTGTAAAAGCTGTGAGTTAAAAATACTTTACTTTTCATTATTTAAAAAATTAATAACTAGAATTAAACTCTGTATTATAATGCATATTTCTAACCACATCTGGAATAACCAGAGCTATCACTTCTTTGAGCAAAGGGTCATTTTCTTGTGAAATTATTCATTAATTTTCTTCCAACCAGAAAATTGGCCATTAAAGAGCAGTTATATAAATATTTACACAGAAAAGTTAAACATTTCCCAATGCTAATAAGGGCAAAAAGTTCCCTGACAGGCTTTTGTCGGGTCATGTGTAAATTAATCTTAATTCCCTTTGCCTGAACTCTAAGCCCTTTGTTATAAACATTGCCAGAAATCATGGCATTTCTCCAGATGAAGTAATAACCTATCCTTAAAAGATTGTGATGCCAAAGATCATTTTGGTTTATTATCCCTATTTAGTTAAAGCTTCCAAACAGAATACAATTGAGTTGAGGCTTTGAGAATAGTAGACTGAAAGAATCTATGTCCTACAAATTTTGAAGATGGCTCTTTGACAGTAAGCACAGTGCAGAAAGATAAACATGCTCAAATGGTTTCTCCCTAAACCAAGCCTTCTCTCAGGGGAAATGAATAAAGACCATATGATTTACAACTTCCTTAATAAGGGAGATGATAAGTATGGCAAAATTAGCATCTGCAGAAATCTGTTTCTGTGGTTAGATCCTTATCCATTTCAAGCTCCTGCTGGCACTTTAAACCAGGAGGAAATATACCCCCCGATGGTTGCAATTGAGACTCTGGCTGTAAGATAATAAGTATGTGCTAAGGAAAGAGGTTGTGACATTTGTTTCCCTGGGTAAACTGTGTGTTTATTGTGGGTTTCCTAACTGCAGATTAAATTCTTAACCCTTTGAACTAGGTGGAAGACTGCATTCCTTGGGGGAATCAGGAACACTGTCTCCATATTCAGTAGCTATGGAGTTGTGAGTAAGCCCAGCTTTTTCTCATCAAATTTGGGAGCTCTCATTAGGGAAAGACCACGCATAGGCTGCAGGTAACAGAAACTCACTTAAATCCTGCCCTTTTTCCCCAACAAAACAAAACAATGTAAGAAACAAGAGAGAGACTGAGTGCTGGTATATAAACAGCCCTTAGAAATAACCAGAACCAGAGATTTTAACAGGGTTGGGACTCTCTTTCTGTTTCCTACCTTTGCTCTTCTTATTTTATTACAAACTAGCTTTTTCTGAAATAGGGAGAAGTCATATGGCTCTGAGTCGACAAAATTATGTATAAGGCCAGGATTCCTCTCTCTAAGCTGGAGCAGAAACTGCAAAGATTCAACCAGCAATAGCGTGGGCTTGCCTGACACTTGGAGAAGGATGTTGAAGGCACAATTGTGTGTCTTGGTCACTGTGTACCAGCTTAGTAGGATCCTGGTGTTTTAGCTCTGTGTTTCTGACTTCACTGGTGGCATCTGCTCTCACAGATGATACACTACTGTTGGACTCAGCTCTGTTATTGGGTCTGCAGACCCTTAAGAGATCTTGAACTTCCTCCCCAAGTTCAAGGACGCCTCCTGATTCTTCTTACTTTCTCTCCACCCTAACCAGGAAAGAAAACCAGGGATTATATGAGAAACTGTAGCTATAGTGGAAGCTTTCAGAGACTTTAGAAAACTTATACTGTGCAAATCTGCCAATTCTTGACCAACAACAAAAAAGAATATATAATTCAAATAGTGAAAGACCAAGGAACCAAGGGGTCCTTAGGAAAGCTAATAATTTGGTACACCTTCAAACTTAAAAGCATTTGCTATTCTATTCCGTCTATTCTATTCCTCCCTCCCCTTTGGGACCCATGGTGACTACCAGGCTTCACTCCTTGAAGGAAAAAATTCATAGTTACTTGCAACAACACTGAGGGCTTGACACACTGCTCTGCCCTCCCCAATTAGGCACTGCCCATGCTCTCGAGATGGAACAGGGGGCATTTTGGGGGAGATGGAAATGTTCTACATGATCTTGCTATGATGGATACAGGCCATGTTGAATTGCATCAAAGTTTGTAAAAGTATATGGTTCAAAATGTAAACCATAATGTAAACCATTTACCATGATTGGTAGCAATGTTTCAATATTTGTACATCAGTTGTAACAAATGTACCATCCACATATACAATGTTATTAATAGGGAAAAGGGGAAAATGGGAAGGATGTTAGGTATATGGGAGTCCCCTCTATTCAGTACATGACTTTTCTGTAACTTAAAACTTCTCTGAGGACAAAAAAAAAAAAAAAAAAAAAAAAAAAAAATTAAGACACTGGGGGAATAAAGGGAAGGCAATGTCGCTGTACATAAAGGACAACAGATCTTATAGTGATGAAAGGGAAAATGTCAAAAATTTAAAAATATTTTTTCATAATTTTTATTATCCCAAATTTTTATTTTTTAAACTCTTTTGTATTTTATTTCTTATTTTAAAGAATATCATTATTATTCATTTTCTTATTAATCATATTTGTCTATTTTATTGGCATCATTTTTGAAGAAGCTTTGGATCACAGAAGGGTTACAACTGTGGCAGGGGAGGATAATTTGTGCAGGGTGTCAGTGATGGGATACATGGGAGGAAGCTCACTTGGGCATATATATAAGGCATATAAATGTGTTCAAATGCTCATGAGACATTGTCACAGTGGGTGGAGAGTCACACAATAACCAAAGGAATATCAAATTCCCATCCTGGGGAGCTCTGCCACATTCTCTAATAGATCAGAAAGAATCCCCTGAGTACAGGGGTAATGACTAGGGAAGGAGGATGGTCCACTGACAGACCCTTGATATTGATGACTGTGCATATGAACCTTTACTCTTGAAATGGAAACTTAGCCTAGTATTATAGGGTGCCTAAGAATTGCCTCCTGGGAACCTCCTTGTTGGTCAAATGTGGCCTCTCTCTAAGCCAAACTCAACATATAAATGCAGTACCTTCCCCCCAGCATGAGACATGACTCCTGGGGATAAGCCTCCCTGGTACTGAGGGATTACTATCAAGCACCAACTAGCAAAGCAACTGGAAAAAGACCTTGACCAAAAGGGGGAAAAGGTAAAAACAAATGAGTTTATATGGTTAAGAAACTTCAAAGTGAATTGGGAGGTCATTCCAGAGGTTACGCTTATGCATGTCTCAGCAGGATCTCATTGACTACCAAAGTAGATACTACCCCAAATAACAGGGCTCCTGAGGGCTCTGGAGACATCCAGACACTATAGTCAGGGCAGATAGCTCAGGAGTTTGGTGCCTTGTCAGTGGGCTCTACTTTGGAATTTATGTTCTCCAGAGTAATAGAGTTGGACTCAGTTGTGGTTTCCCCTACCCATGGCTCTTCTGTCCTTCTATTCGAACCTATAATTAGTACTAGAGTTGGTAGGTGTACATCCAAGAGACTTAAATCTTTGGGCTGTCCATGTGCCATCTGGGCCCTGAATCTCATGAGAGTTGCAGCACCTACTTTCCAGTTCATTGGTCTCACCCAGGACAACTAACATGGAGGTGATGATGGACACCTACCATACCAAGGAACCGAGAGCGTCTACAACTGCAAGCAAGACAGTCCCATCCATTGGTCCTATGGGATCACAGCCCCCTCTCAATTAGAGGTGGAGTGGACATCACCATCCTTGAATCCTTGGATTGGGGAATGAACTATTGACTAAAGTAAACTTACAGGTATTCTGCTATAGACTTATTGTGATTCTAGCAATGGAAGAAATTATATCATTGATGTGGAGGCAGTGGCCACTGGAGGTTCTGAGGGCAGGGAGAGGGAAAAACAGGTGTAATACAGGGGCATTTTTGGGACTTGGGAATTGTCCTGAATGACATTGCAATGAGAGATACAGGCCATTATAAATCTTGCCATAACCTACAGAATCGTGTGGGAGAAAGAGTAAACTACAATGTAAACTTTAATCCACGCTTAGGAGCAATGCTACAAAATGTAGTCATCAATTGCAATGAATGTACCTCACTAATGAAGGATGTTTCTAATGTGGGAAAATGTGGGAGGTGTGGGGAGTGGGGCATATGGGAATTCCCTATATATATATTTTTGTGTGTGTGACATTTGTATAATCTAAGTATCTTTAAAAAACAAAAGTAAAAAAATAAAAGCATTTACTGAACAGTTCAACCTTGCACCATGGAGAAATTCAATCTCTGTTTAACGAAGTTGAAAACAGTTTAAGATGCCAAAGGTGGCAGATTACAGTAACTATTTAAGAACCTGGCAATTGCAAGATTTTCTCCAGAAAAAAATTTAAATGTGCGTTTTAAAAATGTGTTTCTTTTTCTTCAAAGTAGTTTATGCAAATGGTTAAAAAAAATCTCAATGCAGGAAGTTTTGTAACAAAAAGCAACAGTTTCCGTCCCCACCCTTCCTTTTCTCAGTCTTGCTCCATTGAGGGGACTGATTTTAACTCTTTTACCTGTTTTTGTTTTTAGTTTTCTGAGTTTTATCTCTGAATAATATTTTATACTATTTCTTGATTAATAATTTTAGAGATTATCCATGACTTTTTGCATGATAATAGAGGATTTAGCTCACTTACAGTCCCTCTGCCCCCTTCCCCTCAATATAGTTGCTCAATATAGTTACTGTAATATTTTTAGTTTCTACTTTACTTCCTTCATACCTTTAAATGACATGCTTAGACCTTTGTTTTTGGTTCTGTCTTACTTCGAACAGTATTTTCTGACTCCCTGTTTCCAACTATAAGACCTGTGTATCTACCATTCCCTTTTCCGCTCCCCTCTTCTACCTCCCAGCTTCTGTCATCTGTACTTTTACTTTCATAGTCTCAAAATAGATGATCCTGTTCTGTAACGATAATTAAGTAATTTGTACTTTGCCTAATGGTTGAATCTGAACAGTTAAAAGAATCTAACAGTTAAACATTTGCCTGTAAACAGTTAAAATATTAACATTATTGTGACTATGTAACTATTAGTAAGAGCATAGTCAAGCTTCATTTAAAAAATCTATTTAATAAACAATCATATAACACTAATTGCTGGGCACATTTCTGATCACTCTACAAATACTAACTAATTTAATCCTCATAACAACCCTATAAGGTAGGCACAGTTATTAATCTTGTTTAATGAGTGATGAGACTGTGGAACAGAAAGTTTAAGCAGCTTGAGCAAGGTCACAGAAGTAGTGACCTTCTTCTTCTGATATTTCTAATTGCTTTTCATTTTCTTCTTACCTAACAGATTTTAATCATCCCAATGTTAGTTTCACATCTTCGGGTTTTTGTTTTCCCTGGATAGCTCCTTCCTGAAATTTCTATCTTCTTGCTCCAATGCGGACAGATTGTTCTCTAGGCCTGCTGTGTTTCTGTACTTTTTAAAATTTCTCCCCCTGGGTTTTCTAGATTCCAGACCTTCCTTTTTCATGATTTACTTTCCAGTTTGCCTGGAGTACATTCGTGTATGACTTCCTAGGCAGGAAGTATGGGAAGTGCATTTTTTGAGCCCTTGCATGTCTGAAAATATCTTTATTCTTCTATCACACTTTAATAGTTTGATTGAATTTACAATTCTTTGTTTAAAATAAATTTCCCTATGGGAGGGATAAATTGGGAGGGGGACTCAGTCAATCCAACAGGAATCAGGAAAGAAGAGGAAGAAAGAGAAATAGAAAAACTGAGATAAATAGCAAACAGAAAATTAGATGACAGATCCCCACCCCATGCCAGAACATATCATTAATCATTTTTACTTTCTCAGTGAAAACACAAAGATTGTCAGATCAGATTTCAAAAACAAACAAATAAATCTAGCTATATATATTAAGAATATGTGCTGAAGGGTAATGCACAGAAACTTTAAAAGTCAAAGGATGGATAAAGGTCTATGAGGCAACTAACCAAAAGTAAGCAGGTGTCACTATCTTACTAACTGACAAATAATACTATAATGCAGTGAAGGTGAATGGACCTCAGTTTCTTGCATCAAGATAGGTGAACTCAAAAATACAATGAGTGGGGAAGCGGCTGTGGCTCAATCAGTAGGGCTCCCGTTTACCATATGGGAGGCTCCGGGTTCGGTTCCCGGGGCCTCCTGGTGAAGGCAAGCCCGCCCGCACGGCGTGGTTAGCTGACCCAGCGAGCACAAGCAGCATGGGGGGGATAAATGAATAAATAAATAAAATCTTTAAAAAAAAAAAAAAAAAAAATACAATGAGTGGAAAAAGCATGTCAGAGAAATACATGGAGTATGGTGCTATTTATATAAATTTCATACAGTGAATACATGTAGTATGATAATATATATTTCAAAACCAAAATTACATTGGTCAGCAACATATGCACATGTAGTGAAGTTATAAAGAAAATTAGGGATATTATAAGCAAAAAATTCAGGCTACTTCTGGTGGGGAAGGAGTGGGCAAGATGAGGCAGGGCCCTCAGGTAGGTCCAAGGTACTGGTAATATTCAGTATCTTTAGCAAAGTGGTGAGTTTAGAGGTGTTCATTTTATTATTATTATTAATTGTTATTATATATTTTTCTTTATTAGAAAATTTGTGGGTTTACAGAACAATCATTAATAAAATACAGAATTCCCATATACCATCCTATTATGAACACCTTGCATTGGTGTGGGACATTTGTTAAAATTGATGATAGTACATTTTTATAATTATACTGTTAGTATAATTATATACTAACTGTATACTAAGTCCATGGTTTAAATTAGGGTTTACTGTGTGGTGTCATTCCATGGATTTAAAAAAATGTTTTTAAAATTCTTTTACCATATATACAATCTAACATTTCCCCTCTTAATCACATTCAGATATATATATTTCAGCACTGTTAGTTACATTCACAATGTTGTGCTACCATTACCACCATCCTTTACCAAAAGTTTTCCATCATTACAAATAAGAACCTTACTATTTTTAAGCCATGTTTGTATGTCATATGTACTCTTGGGTATAATTTTCCTGTAGAATCTTGAAGGTATTGCTTTGTGGTCTTCTACCATCCAGTGTAGCTGATGAGAAGTCAGTTTAATTCTCATTCCTCTGGAAGTGATTTGATCTGCTTTTAGGATTTCCTTTTATGCTTGTGTTTCTGAAATTCACAATGATGTGTCTAGTTGTAGATTTTTCTCCTTTCATTGTTCTGGACCCTTCATGGGCCCTTTCAATGAAAAGACTCAAGTCCTTTAGCCCTAGGAAAATCTATGTTATTTCTTTCAGTCATTCCCCTTGATTTCAGCTGCATGTCTTTTTATTTTTTTATTAAAAAATTGATTGAAGTATATCATTCATATACATGAACACACATAAATAATAAGTATATAGTAAAAGTTGGGAACATACAAAACAAACATGCATATCATCATACAGGGCTCCCATACATCACCCCACTACCAGTAAGCTTGCATTGTTGTGAAACACTTGTTACAAACTATGAAAGAGCATCATCAAAATATTACTACTAACTATAGCCCATATCTTATATTTGGTGTATTTTCCCTCAACCCACCCGATTATTAACACCCTGTATTAGAATTATATATTTGTTATAGCTCATGAGAGAACGTTCTCATATTTGTTCTATTAACCACAGTCCATCTCCCACCACAGGATTCACTATGTTATACAGTCCCATACTTTGTACAATCCATTCACTCAATGGGTCTCATTTTCATTACAGAGTTGTCTTGTTATCACCTCAGTCAATTTTAGAATGTTTTCATTACTACAAAAGGAAAAATCCCATACACCCTTATACCCCCTATAGTTGTCCTTAGAATTACTGCCATTCCTTTCTTCTTTGCCATTGCTGCAAAAAATTACAATATTACTATTAACTATTGTCCATTAGTTAAATTAGTTGTAGTTTTCCCATATATCACCATATTCTTAACACTTTGTAAAAGAAGAACATTCTTATATTTATACTATTAACCACAATCTTCATCACCATCGAAATCACTATGTTACACAGTCCCTAGATTATTCTCTAGCTTCCTTATAATTGACATTTAGGTCCACTCAGCTGCATGTCTTAATTCCATCTTCAGTTATTTCCAATGTTTCTGAATTTTATAGGAAAGAGTGTCTCCCCCTTTCTTTTTGGCCTTCTCTATATCTGCTCTAGAATACAGCATCTTGTTTTTCCCTTCAATGACCATCCATCCCTCCATCTATTTTATACCTTCCAGAAATTTGTAGAAATCTCCGGTCTGCTGATGATCTTCTTCCCAGTCTCTTGATTTGAACTAGAAGCATCCAGGAATATTTTTAAAATGCTAAAATCTAAGTTTTCCATCTGCTAGCTCTTGAGTCCACAGCTTCTCCATGCATTTTTCTGAGATCCAGTAAAGACAAATGGGAGAGGATAGAATAGAACCAATAGAATTGGAGCCTACCCTTGATGAAACTGTACCTCCCTGGCAGAGATCATTTCTGCTTACTCGAATGAGCTCCAAAAGCACCCTTTACTTACTAGCTATGTAATCTTGGATAAATTGATTATCTTCCCTGTGTTTCAGTTTCTGTACTTGTAAAAATGGGGTAATAAAATTGGATATTCCAGTGAACAAGATAGAGAAAATCCCCAGCTTCAAGCAATTTACATTAAATTTCTTAACCCTGACAGATTGGCACCTCCCTCCCTCATTTAATCTAGGTCTATGATTTAGCCCTATGGAGGAGGGTTTACTCAGACAAAGGGAGGATTAAATATTCTGATCACCAAATTGAGATAAACTCGTGGCACTAGGGGTCAGTTGGAGAAAAGCATAGGATATGGTTAACCGTTTTTTATTTCTTGAACGCAGTTATCTTTTGTTTTTATTCTGCTTCTATGAGTTAATAGGAGATCCTAATAAAGCAATGAATGCTAATGAATTTAAATGTAGCCCAGTTACTGGTGGGCTGATTCTTTTCTTAGTTGAAAAGATACTAAGAAGATAATTTTGGGGACACACCAGGGAGGAAATTATTCCCTCTGTCAATCTACTTCTCCAGCTCTGGACTTCTGCCTAATCACGATTGCTACATTTCTACCTCATGGGGTCTGACTAGGGAGATTCTATCCTCTTTATGGGGTAAAACCCCAGGGGACCTTTCCCCCTATGTTTCCTTTTTTTTCTGCCTTGGCTTTTGCAAAAGCTGAGCCATTAAAGCAGTGGAGGGAAAGTTGCTATTTGCTAAATAAACATGCCCTGGGCACTCTTTTTTTTTTTTTTTTAAGGTACTGGGGCCGGGGATTGAAACTGGGACCTCATATGTGGGAAGCTGGTGCCCAACCATTGAGCTACCCTGGCTCCCTTCCAATATCTTTTAACTTTGGCTGCTTCCAGGGATGCAGAAGGCAGAACAGGCACTTTCTCTCCAAGTATCTTTGCATAGGCTCTTCCACTCACGGCTTGCCCTGCCCTTCCCACCCTTCTTGGCATCTTTAATTCCTAGTTCTCCTCATGATCTCAGCTCAAGGGTCAGTTTCCTCAGGAAGAGTTCCCCGACCTTGACCACGCCAACTGGCTACAGTCAGCTCTCAATACTATGCATCCGCTCCTTTGCGTTTCTGTAAATATCAACAAACCTACCATCCCACCTCCCTCACTGGGGTTTTGTTATCTGACCTCCACTCAGATTCCACGCAAATTCCACCCTAGTCACTCCCTCTTGCTTATCATCTCAAGAATGTCAAACTGTCCTGTATTTCCTCTGTATCTTGCCCTTGAATCTAAGTATGCTGCTGACCCAGGCCCTGTCTTCTTGCTAAGTCTTGTTTGATTCTACTGATTAAGTAATTCTATTTCTCCTCTATTATTACTGACCAAACACTTTCATTATTTTTCTTTCTAAATGCTATGTTATTTACTTAGAAAGGATAATAGAGGCACATGGTACAAAATTCAAAAACCATAAAAGGGTATACAGTGCAAAATAAGTCTCCTTCCATCTTCTACTCCCCAGTTTCTCTGTCCCGCTTCCTGAAGTTATCCACCAATACCAGATTTTTTTATCCTTCAGAAAAGGTCTATGTACTACAGACAAGGGCATCTATATATTGTGTTTTTCTTACACATGGTAGCAACACACTATTCTGAACCTTGGTTTTTCACTTATTTTAACTAGAAAACTTTTCTTCTTTTTAAAGTCAGTACATCCTACTTCTCAAAAACAAAAACAAACAAACAAAAAAAACCATGACATGAAAAGTAAACCCAAATAGGCACAGCCATTACTCCTTACAAAGTATATTTTCTATACATGTTGCTTTAGCTAGTATTCTTTTCCTATTTTTAAACAAACTAATTTCACTTCCCCAAATAGAGTGTTGGACAATTTGTTCACTGCTATATGTATCCCAAAGGCAAATAGTAGGCACTTAATATTTGTGAATGAACCAGTGAATGAATTACCTTTCTACTCTTTAGTAGTGTAATCAGATTCCTGGTTCTTGGCTATGTTACATGAAAGAATTTAAGAATATGCCAGTTTAGTTAGGCCAGTAGTTTATTAAGTAAATGAGAGAAGAGAAAATAACAGATTATGGGTTCCCAGGTATACTTGCAGACTGGTCCAGGCAGAAAAAAGGCCAATTTGCCCTGTGTGCTTGTTTTTTCTTTCTTTTAAAGATTTATTTCTTTCTTTATTTCCATCACCACACCCATTGCTTTTTGCACTTGCTGTCTGCTCTCTTTGTGTTCTTCAGTGTCTGCTTTTCTTCTCTTTAGGTGGCACCAGGAACCAATCCTGGGACCTTCCAGAGTGGGAGAGAGGTGCTCAATCTCTTGCGCCACCTCAGCTCCCTGGTCTGCTTGGTGTCTTATTGTCTCTCCTCTGTGTCTCTGTTTGTTGCATCATCTTGCTGCACCAGCTCTTCACGTGGGCCAGCACTCCGTGTGGGCCAGCTTGCCACACAGGCCAGCTTGCCTTTCACCGAGAGGCCCTGGGACTCGAACCCTGGACCTCCTATTTGGTAGATGGGAGCCCAATTGCTTTAGCCACATCCGCTTCCCTGTGTGCTTGTTTTTAAACAATTAATTACTCCTTGCCTTGTTAATGTTTGAGGAAGGGGTCCCAGTTGTTTGCTGTTTTGATTGGCTATCCCACCTGTCATTTCCCCCCCAGTGCGGGGGGAGGTGCCCAATGACAAGGCCCCTTGAGAATATCTGGGGCTTCTGCTTGATCCCAGATGAAATCTTGTTCCAAATGGAGGATTCTTGTGGGGGTTCTTCCAGCAGCCTTCTTGTGGGGTCTCTTAGGGGATTTCCAGGTGAAAATGGCCATGTGTTTCATGGCCATATTTTTCTGCCAGATTTTAGATTCATCTCCCCATTTTCTACACTAGCCTGCCTCAACTCCCCCCTCAGAGGGCTTACACCCTTATCCTTAAATGGGTGCTGAAGGACAATGGTCATTCTTCTGTAATAACTTCCTGTTGGTTAGGGGCAGTAGGCCCTACCTGACAAGGTATAAAATCCTCTTGCTACTCTATCATAGTTCAGGAAAGACGAATCTGGCAACATAGATGGAACTGGATGAAATCCCCATTTGGCTAACAAGGCATTGATTCTTGAAAAAATAAACTTAATTAGAATTTTGAAGATATATGATCCCACTAAAAGGATAAAGAGGATAAAGGATAAAGGGCCCAAAAAGGGGGCCAGTCATGACATACTGGACCATGAAAGTGAGAGAGGCCAGGTAACTTCAGAGGCTGCATCCCTCCAAAGTTGATGGGAAATAGCATTCTTCCTTGAGATCTTTTCTGCTGTTGGTTAACCCTAGGGAAAGATTGTGTAGACTTTCTGGGTTGGGTATAAATTGCTAACACCAGTTCCAACCGCAGTGGTTATGCTTAGGACAGCTAGGAGAGGTATAAAGAGAGGCACTGCTCTAGACATAAACTCACAAAGACAGTATAGGCAGCAACAATACAAGCATATGGCAAACAAAATAAAGACAGTACTGAAGAGAGCTATTCCTTTATCTTATCGGCACATTCATTAACTACTTAGAAAATGGATTAAGTTTACCAAGACTTTCCATATGTTCAATATCCCTCTGCATATGATATAGAGTAGAAAAGATAACATCATACTCATCAGGCATATAGGTGGAGTACTTAATACTAATTAATGCACAAGTTCCTCTTTGAGCTTCAATTAATAGATCTAAACTCCAGGTTTGCAATACCATACATATTATCTCTCCATGGGAGCAGGCCATAATGTCAGTTGTGTTTAAGTTCCAGTCACAGTACTCTGGTGATCATTGCTCCAGTTGTTATGCCTTTCACACAGCCAGCATGCTGCAGCACAGTTGACCCTAGAGAAGCTAGGAAGATAGACTCCGGTATTTCACTAGCCTAGTGCATAGCATCCTTTGGCACTATGAAACCGAGCTAGTCTAGAGGCAATATCCATTGTACATCTGGCCATATTGAGCCATCGCTGGCTGCTGCAGGAATCTGAAACTGCAATGTACTCTCCATCCACTTCAGGAGCATGTTCAGAGATGTGGTAGATACCTTTATTGTTTTAGGGGTCAGTGACCAACCTAGCCAATAACTCAAATGGAGAGGCATCATGCAGGATATTTGGACCTGGCTTGAATGCACAAGAGAGTGTGACAATACTGAAGTCTATCTCTTTTAATCTTTATACACTTTCTAAACACTTCCAATGCATTGTATAACATATCAAATGAACTTAACTCTTTTAGTACTTTTCTTTTCACTTCTACACCTTTACCGTGATTACATTAACAGGTATTTTACTTTAGTAGTACAAGAAAAACTGCTTTCTCCATTATTTTATGAAAATCTAAGATTCCCAATGGAATCAAGATTATCTTTCCTTACTACCACTTGAATATGCAGATTGAGGTGGCCTCCGACAGGTTCTCCAGTTATGAAATTACTTTTCTCTATTAACATCAATTTAGGTTTCTAAGTAATAATGGCTTCTTGGAATTAGCTATCTAAATGCTTCAGTTTAGAAGATACTTTCACAAACTCCTTATAATTAATGATAACCACATAGACTATTTTATGTGTATTAGTCAGCCAAAGGGATGCTGATACAAAATACCAGAAATTGGTTGGTCTTTATAAAGGGTATTTATTTGGGGTAGAAGCTTACAGTTACCAGGCCATAAAGCATAAGTTTCTTCCTTCACCAAAGTCTGTTGCCATGTGTTGGAGCATGACAGCTGCTGACGTTTGCCAAGGTTCAGGCTTCTTGGGTTCTTCTCTTTCCGGGGCTTGCCTCTCTCTGGGCTCAGGCTTGCTTTGTGTCACAAGGCCAGCTGTAGACTATCAGGCAAATGGCTTGCTTCTCTTCCAGGGCCTTCTGTCTTTCCTCATGACCGAGCTCCTCTGTACGCTACTTCCTGGGGCTCCAGCTCAAGACTTTGCATCACAATTCCAACTCAAAACTGCTCCAACAAAGTCCTTTGCCCTGTCTTTTATCTTCAAGACCCCACCCACCAAGGGGTGGGGCTCAATGCCCTATTGACATGGACCAGTCAAAGCCCTAATCATAACTTAATCATGCTCAGATTAACAGACCAGTTTACAAACACAATCCAATATCTATTTTTGGGATTCATAATTCCATCAAACTGCCCAACTGCTACATTATCTTTAAATAAACATATTAAGTTACAGTTAGCAACCAATGAAATTTACTTTATCCTTTTAAGAGAAGACAGATCATTTTTAGAGGATGTTTACCACCCAGTGGTTTTCTATATTCAGAATTCTCTCAGAATTCCAAAGTAGCTAAGGTTTGAGAATTCTCAAAAGAATTCCAAAATACCTCAGATTTGAGGAAAGAAGAGGAACAAAGTCTTGACATTGAAATATGAGGTGGGAAAGTAGATGCTAACTATCTTGAAGATGATCATGGAGGGTTTGAAAACCGGCACACATTTGTCTCCATGTTTGGCTTTTTAAAAAACTGAGTAAATCAAAGAATTCCAGCCTTGAGGACAGAATCATGGAAATTGCCTAGAAATGCAAATTTTCAGGTCACCCCAAAACCTTATACCAGTTTTAATATCTAATGTACTAAATATTATGGCCCATGTATTCTGAGAATAAGAGCAAAGTAGATTAGCCTATTGAGCTAATGTATTTATGAGTTCAAATAAAGATGATTTTGAGAAGAAAAAAAAAAGAGAGAAGACAGATCTACATTTCTTTCTTTAACTTAATTTCATTAGAGATGAACTTACAACTTTCATCACTTTGAAGATTAATGCATATAATGTTACTTGATATTCTATAAACCTAGGGAGATAACACTTAAGTGAAATAAAATTGAAACTGTGAATAGTCTTAAAAGCATACTGCTAGGTTCTGTAATAATTATAATTGTTTAATTTGTTTTAAAAGATCTTTCCATAGCTTTCAAGGACTTTTTCTTTACTTATTGAAATTTGGTAATGGGATTATTAGCAACCCTTATTTTAAGGCTGTTAAAAGGTTTAAATTGGGAACTACAAGACAAACTATGATTCTTAATTCCTCCGCCATAAAAATTTTTAATCTGTCACACCTCATCCTTCCTCCACAGCTCTTACAGAGAGAAGGCCCTGGGGGTGAGGTAAGTTAAAGAGCTTAGGAAAAACCTTTTCCCTTTCCCAATAGTTTCTATATCCAGATTTCTAAGGGACCCTTCCCTCCTGCTCAACCTAATTTGGGCTCCAGGAAATATTCACTCACATATATAACCACAAATTTAATTTTTAACAATTTGAATCGAACTCTCTTAAGAATTCTCATTTGTTAATTTGATATTACCATCCCGATGTATGAAGATATACACGGACACAAACAGAGAGTTAGACACAAAAATAAAACTCATTGGTGTTACTTATAATTTGCATTCTTTTTACAAAATAAATTTAACTATAAAATAACATTGAAAAGATTTCTTTAAATGCTATTTCTAATTACTCTAATTTGCCCTGTGACCATGCAGTATTGCACAAGAATTTTGTTCCTTTTAATTATTTTCTTATAACCAAATTGACCCCAATACTTTAAAATACAATTTTCCTTTACTTCAGAACTTTGCTTATTTCCCATTTTGACTTTGACAGACCTTGGATGAGAAACACCATTGAAGCCTCAGGGAAACTGGTTTCTCTCATGAATTGCTTCTTTGAGGAACCCCAACACTAGAGGTGGGAGGCCCCCCCACTCCCCAGTCCTCGGAGATAACAGGACTCTGGCGGCTGCTGGACTGGAATAGTGGACGTTCAACCCCAAGGATTGAGAATTCCACCAGGCAACATTTTAGTCCACACTTGGAGTCAAGAGAGAAAGCAGAGTTATGGGCACCAGTGGAAGGACAGGAGACAGGGGTGCCTCGAGTTTGCCTTTACCTGAGCTGTAGGGGGCAGAAATTGTCATTTAATAGCCATAAGCAAAGGCAAGGGGTGAGGCTAGACCTGAAGTAACCATAAACAAAGGCAAACTCAGTTTATAATTACCATCCTAATAGCTAGCATAAGCAAGGGTATGGTTAGACCTGAAGTAGGCATAAATAAAGGTAAATTTGTTGAAGATAACCATTACAATAGATGAAGTCTAGGCTAAACCACCCAGGTATAGTAATTTCAGTTAATATCCTTCTGCTATTTTATAATATAAAGGCATCTATATAATTATCTTAACTTTTAATTACAGTTTCTAGTAAGTTTTTACTTTAAAGCAAATGAAGCACTTTTATTAACTAAGCCACAAGAATTATTAGTAACAACTTTACCTCTCTGATGACCTCCGGACTCACTTTGAAGTCTCTTAGCCATATACACTCATTTGTCTTTACCTTTCCCCCCTTTTATTCAAGGTCTTTTTCCAGTTGTATCACCAGCCAGTGTTTGGTAGTAATCCCTTGGTTCCAGGGAGGCTCATCCACAGGAGTCATGTCCCATGCTGGGTTTGGCTTAGAGAGAGGCCACATTTGAGCAACAAGGAGGCTCTCAGGATGCAACTCTTAGGCACTCTCCAACACTAGGCTAAGTTGCAAATTCAAGAGACAAAGGCTCACAAGCATAGTTATCAACATTAAGGGCACATCAATGGACCATCCTTCTTCACTAGTCATTGCCCCTGCACTTGGGGGATTGTTGCTGCTCCATTAGAGCATGTGGCAGAGCTCCCCAGGATGGGAATTCAATAATCGTTCAGTTGTTGTGTGAATCTCCACCCACTGCGGCAATGCTCCAGGAACATTTGAATATATTTATATACTTTATATGTATGCCAAAGTGAACTTCCTCCTATGTACACCCCATCACTGACACTCCACCCCATTGATCCTCCCCTGCCATAGTTGTATCCCTTCTGTGATCCAAAACCTCTCCAAAAATGAAGCCAATAATATCGCTAAATTCAATTAATAGGAAAATGAAATAATAATATAGGTTTAAGCATAAGAAATAAAATACATAATAATTTAGAGAAACTAAAACTAAAATAAAGTAAAAAGATTGGGGTATTAAAAAAATGAAAAACATTAAAAAATAAAATAATTTTTTTGGATGTTTTTCCTTTTATCACTGTAATATCAGCTGTCCTATATGTATAGTGGCATTTTCTTCCCTTTCTTCCCCAGTGTCTTACCTTTTTTTATATATATTGTCTTCAGAGAAGTTTTAGGTCACAGTAAGGCCACTTACAGAAAATAGGGGACACCTATATACCTAACATCCTCCCCCATTTCCCCCTTCCCTATTGATCTTTTTACATGTGAATGGTACATTTGTTACAACTGATGTATAAATATTGACACATAGCTACCAAACATGGTCAATGGTTTACATTATGGTTTACATTTCAGACCATACACTTTTATAATTTTTTGATGAAATTTAACATGGCCTATATCCATGATTGCATGATCATGCAGAACACATTTATTGCCCCCAAATACCCCCTCTTCAATCTCTTCTATTCCTCACTCCCCCTCCCCTCGAGGCTTACGGAGATCACCAGGCTTCTCTCCTTGAAGGACAAGATTCTTAGATACTTGAAACAACACAGAGAGCTGGACACATTAGTCTGTCCTCCCCTATTAGGAACTGCCCATGCTCTCGAGAGACAACCCCCAAATCTGTTTGAGAACATATTGGGTCTCCCCAGCATGGGAGTCCAATTCCTTCCCACTCATTATGTGGGTCTCCCCCCACTGATACAGCACACTATGACAAAATGATCACTCACACATTCTCTAGAAGACTGTCCCAGGTGCGCTCTATCCCAAATGACCCTCCATTCAATACCCTAAACCTGTAATGCTTCCTTGTCATGTTGCCAATAGAGTTTTCTGAACATTGTGGTTTCACCCATGTATCCACCTATCCCCAGTGTTCACCTGTTCCCTTCCTCAACCTTCCTCTCAGTTCCTTGGACCATCCAACCCATACTCCCCACCTTATCCCCCTGTCAAGCTTGCACCCCCCAACCCTATAACCCTGTCATATCTCTTCACTGCACAACTACTCACTTCCATCTTATCATAGATTTTGCCCATATGGGCGTTGGCTCACAATATTATTCTCCCTTTCTATTTCCTGTAAACCTATCTTCCAGACTCTAGCTCTCTTGAGTCGGCTCGATTTGCTTAATTCATATCAGAGAGGTCATGTAATATTTGTCCTTCAATGCTTGGTTTGCGTCACTCAACATAAGGTCCTCAAGATTCATCCATGTTATCCCATGTGTTAGTGCTGTATTCCTTCTTACAGCTGAGTAATATTCCATTGTATGTATACACCACATTTTGTTTATCCATTCATCTGTTGATGGGCATTTGGGTTGATTCCAACTTTTGGCAATAGTGTATAATGCCTCTATGAGCATTGGTGTGCGCATATCTATTCGTGTCCTTGCTTTCAGTTCTTCTGGGTATGTACCCAGCAGTGGAATTGCTGAGTCATATGGCAGATATATATTCAGTTGTTTGAGGAACCGCCAAACTATCCTCCACAAAGGCTGGACCATTCTACATTCCCACCATTAGTGGATGAGGGTTCCCATTCCTCCACATCCTCTCCAACACTTGTAGTCCTCTGTTTTTTTAGTGGCTCCAATCTAATGGGTGTAAGATGGTATCTCACTGTAGTTTTTATTTGCATTTCCCTAATAACAAGTGATGTTTTGTATCTTTTCATGTGCTTTTTAACCATTTGTATTTCTTTGGAGAAGTGTGTGTTCAAATTGCTTGCCCATTTTTTAAATGGGTTGTTTGTCTTTTTATTTTTAAGATATAAGATTTCTTTATATATGCTGGATATTAGGCTCCTATCAGATATATGGTTACCAAATATTTTCTCCAATTGGGTAGGCTGTCTTTTTACTTTCTTGACAAACTCCTTTGAGGTGCAAAAGGTTTTAATTTTGAAGATGTCCCATTTATCTATTTTTTCTTTCACTGGTCGTGCTTTGCATGTGAAGTTCATGAAGCCATTTCCTATTATAAGGTCCTGTAGATGCTTCCCTACATTATATTCCAAGGTCTTTATGGTCTTCACTTTTATCCATCTTGATTTGATTTTTGTATAAGGTGTGAGATGGTGTTCCTCTCTCATTCTTTTGGATATGGGTATCCAGTTCTTCAAGCACCATTTGTTGAAAAAGCCATTCTCTCCCAGTTGAGTGGGCTTGGTGGCCTTGTTGAATATCAGATAACTGTATATGTGAGGATATATATCAGAGCTCTCAATTTGGTTCCATTGGTCAGTATGTCTATCCTTGTGCCAATACCATGCAGTTTTGAACACTATAGCTTTGTAGTATGCTTTAAAGTCAGATAGTGTGATTCGTCTGATTTCATTTTTCTTTTTCAATATTTCTTTGGCTATTCACTCTTGCCCTTTTAAACAAATTTCATAGTTAGTTTATCCAATTCAGTAAAAAAGGCTGTGTTGATTTTTATTGGGATTGCATTAAATCTGTATATTAGTTTGGGTAAAATATATATCTTAATGATGTTTAGTCTTCCTACCCATGAACAGGGAATATTCTTCCATTTATTTAAGACATCTTTGATTTCCTTTAACAATGTATTGTAGTTTTCTGCATATAAGTCATTTATATCTTTAGTTAAATTTATTCCTAGATATTTGGTTCTCATAGTTGCTATTGTAAATGGGATTTTTTCTTTATTTCCTCCTCAGATTGCTTGTTATTGTTGTACAGAAATGCTACTGATTTTTGAGCATTGATCTTATAACCTGCCACTTTACTGAACTCATTTATAAGCTCTAGAAGCTTTGTTGTAGATTTCTCAGGGCTTTCTATGTATAGAATCAAGTTATCTGCAAATAGTGAAGTTTTTACTTCTTCTTTTCCAATATGGATGCCTTTTATATCTTTTTCTTGCCTCAGTACTCAAGCAAGTACTTCTAAGATAATGTTAAATAGGAGCAGTGATAGTGGGCATCCTTGTCTTGTTCCCAATCTTAGAGGGAAAGCTTTTAGGATTTCACCATTGTATATGATGTTTGCTGTGGGTTTTTCATATATGTCCTTTATCATGTTCAGAAAGTTTCCTTCGATTCCTATCTTTTGCAGTGTTTTTATCAGGAAAGGGTGCTGTATTTTGTTGAATGCTTTTTCTTCATATATAGAGATGAAAATGGGATTTTTTTCCTTTTGATCTGTTTATGTGGTGTATTACATTGATTGATTTTCTTATGTTGAACCATCCTTCCATACCAGGGATGAAACCCACTTGGTCATGGTGTATAATTCATTTGATGTGTTGTTGAATATGATTAGCAAGTATTTTGATGAGGATTTTAGCATCTAGCTTCATCAGAGAGATTGGTCTGTAATTTCCCTTTCTTGTGGCATCTTTGTTTGGCTTTGCTATTAGGGTAATGTTGGCATCATAGAATGAGTTAGGCATTGTTCTTTCTTCTTCCATTTTTTGGAAGAGATTAAGCAGGATTGGTATAGTTCTTTCCAGAATGTTTGGTAAAATTCACCTGTGAAGCCATCTGGTCCTGGGCTTTTCTTAGTTGGGAGGTTTTTATGACTAATTCTATCTCTTTAATTGTGATTGGTCTGTTGAATTCATAAATTTCTTATTTCATCAATGTAGGCTGCTTGTGTGTTTCTAGGAATTTATCCATTTCCTCTAAATTATCCTTCTTGTTGGCATATAATATTTCAAAGTATCCTCTTGTGATACTCTTTATTTTTATGGGGTCAGTGGTGATATCCCTTTCCTTATTTCTTATTTTGTGTGTTTGCATCTTCTCTCTTTTTTCTTTGTTAGTCTAGCTAAACGTTTGTCAATTTTTTTGATCTTCTTGAAGAACCAGCTTTTGGTTTTATTTTTTCTAGTGCTTTCTTACTTTCTATTTCATTTAGTTCTGCTCTAATCTTTGTTATTTCCTCCTTTCTACTCCCTTTTGGGTTGGGCTGTTGTTGTTTTTCTAATTCCTCCAGGCGTGCAGTTAGGTCTTCAATTTTAGCTCTTTCTTCTTTTTTGATATATGCATTTATGGCTATGAATTTCCTTCTCAGTACAGCTTTTGCTGTATCCCATAGGTTTTGATATGTTGCATTGTCATTTTCATTCATTTCAAGGTAGTTACTGATTTCTTTTGCAATTTCCTCCTTGACCCACTGTTTGTCTTAGAGTGTGTTTTTTAACTTCCATATCTTTGTGCCTAATCTGGTTCTCTGGCCCTTACTAATTTCCAGCTTCATTCCATTGTGGTCACTGAAATTACTCTGTATAATTTCATTCTTTCTGTGTTCATTGAGAATTTTTTTGTAGCCTAGCATGAGGTCTATCTTGAAGAATGATCCATGTGCACTCAAGAAGAATGTATATCATGCTATATTTGGGTTTAGTGTGCTGTATATGTCTATTAGGTCCAGATCCTCTAATGCATTATTTAAAGTCTTTGTTTCTATATTGATTCTCTGTTGAGATGTTCTGTCTAATGGTGATAATGGTGTATTAAAGTTCCCCCACTATAATTGTAGAGGCATCTATTTCTCCACTTAGTTTCTCCAGTGTTTGCCTTATGTATTTTGAGGCACCCTGGTTATGTGCATAAATGTTTATGATTGTTCTTTCTTCTTGAAAGATTCCCCCTTTTACTAATATATAGTGTCAGTCTTTGTTCTTAGAATAGTTTTGCATTTAAATTCTATTTTGTCCAATATTAGTATAGTTACTCCCACTCTTTATTGGTTATTGTTTGTTTGTAAGATTGTTTTTGAATATGTTTCCAACTGTAAGCATACATAAAAGGGTAACAGATATGATGGTAAAGAATGGAACAATCCAAGAAATCAAAAAGACACTGGAAGCACATAACAGCAGATCTGAACAGGCAGAGGAAAGAATTAGTGATATGGAAGACAGTACATCTGAAATCAAATAGATAGTAGAACAGATATATAAAAAGATAGAAAAAGTCCAGCAGGGACTTAGGGATTTGAACAACAACACAAAACACACAAATATATGCATTATAGGCATCCCAGAGTTAAAAGAGAATGGAAAGGGGACAGAAGGAGTGTTGAAGGGAATAATGGCTGAAAGCTTCCCAACCCAATTGAAGGAGATGGATGTACATGTCCAAGAAGCACAGTGCTCCCCAAACAGTATAACCCCCAACAGGCCTACTCCAAGACATATACTTGTCAAACTGTCCAATGCTCAAGACAAAGAGAAAATACTGAAGGCAGCAAGAGAAAAGAGAACCATCACATACAAGGGAAGCTCAATGAGATCAAGTGCTGATTTCTCACCTGAAACCATGGAGGCAAGAAGGCAGTGGTATAATATAGTTAAGGTGCTGGGAAGCGGCTGTGGCTCAATCAGTAGGGCTCCCGTTTACCATATGGGAGGCCCTGGGTTCGGTTCCTGGGGCCTCCTGGTGAAGGCAAGCCCGCCCGCATGGCGTGGTTAGCTGACCCAGCGAGCACAAGCAGCAAGGGGGGGATAAATGAATAAATAAATAAAATCTTAAAAAAAAAATATATATATATATATGTATATATATATATATATATAGAGTTAAGGTGCTAAAATAAAAAAAACTTCTAGCCAAGAATTCTCTATCCAGCAAGGCTGGCATTCAAAATTGAGGTAAAGCTCAAAATATTCACTGAGGAAATATTACCCATCTATATGCTGTCTACAAGAAACCCACCTTAGACCCAGGGATTCAAGGAGGCTGAAGGTATATTTTCTTTTTTGTTGTTGTTTGTTTGTTTGTTTGTTTTTCTTTTTTTCTTTGGTATATTTTCTTTTGATGCTTGTATATTGGGTGTATAGTCTAAGAACCACTGCCTAACACAACTCCTGAAGGTGCTTCCCTATGTTTTCTTTTAGGAGTTTGATAGTTCCAGCTCTTATATTTAGGTCTTTGATCCATTTTATAGTTGATTTTTTAATATGATGTGAGATAGGAGTCCACCTTCATTTCCTTGCAAATGGAAATCCAGTTTTACCGGCAATCCAAGTGTCCATCAAACAATGAATGGATAAACAAGATGTGGTATATACATGCAATGGAATTTTATTCTTCCATAAAAAAGGAGTGAAGTTCTGATACATGTGACAACATGGAGGAACCTTGATCATGTTGAATAAAATAAGCCAGCCACAAAATGACAAATATTGTATGATATCATGGCTATGAAGTAATTAGAATAAGCAAACTCATAGTCAGAATCTAGAATTTATGTTATCAGGTGGGTGTAGGGAATGAGGAGTTGATGCCTAAATTTTAAAGAATTTCTATTTGTTTTTTGTTTTTTAAGTTTTGGTAGTGGATGGGGGTGATGGTAGTACAATATTGTGAACATAATTAGTAGCACTGAATTATATATTTGAGTGTGGTTTAGTGGGGGAAATTTTAGGTTATATATGTGGTACTATAACAAATTAAAAAAAAAAAAATCCATGGGACTGCACAATACAAGCAATGAACCCTTGGATAACCATGGTATATAGTTAACAGTACAATTATAAAAGTGTTCTGTCATCAGTTATAACAAATATTCCACACCAATGCAAGGTGTTAATAATAGGGTGGTGTATTGAAATCCTGTATTTTATGCAAACGACAACTTCTCTAATAAAAAAAAAAATCAGCTGCCCATAAATGTTAGGGTTGATTTTAGAGCCTCTACTCAATTTTATATGTCTGTCTTTGTGCCAGTACCATGCTGTTTTGATTACTGTGGATTTGTAATAGCTTTAAGATCAGGAAGTATAAGTCCTCCAACTTTGTTCTTCTTTTACAAGATAACTTTGGCTATTCAGGGCCCCTAATGTTTCAGCAAAAAAATTTTTTAAGTGTCTTTGTTTTTTTTTAATTTTTATTTTATTGAAGTATATCATTCATACATAAACATACATAAACAATACGTGTATAGTGAAAGTTGTGAACTTACAAAACAAACATGCATAACATCATACAGGGCTACCATACATCATCCCACCAATACCTTACAATGCTATGAAACATTTGTTAGAAATTATGAAAGAGTATGTCTAAATATTACTACAGTACTAACTATAGTCCATACCTTACATTTGCTGTATTTTTCTCCCAACCCACCCTATTATTTTTTAAAATTTATTTACTTTTATCCTGGCAGTGCACCCATGCATGGGGCCTGGGGGGCTCACCTACTTGCGGGGCCTGACGGCGTACCTGCGCATAGGGCCTGGCAGCCTGTGCGCCTTTTATATTTTTCTTTTTAAAATTTTTACCAGGAGGTCCTGGGGATCTAACCCAGGTTCCTCCATATGGGAGATGGACGCCCAACCATTTGAGCCACATCCGTCCCCCTGCTATATCTCTTAAGGTTGACCAAAGATACCTAGAGTTACAGTCATTTCCCATACAGGATGGCCATATAATAAATCAGGCTTGATTTATCACCAGCATTCTAAAAACCAGACCTAGGGAGAAAAACTAAGTCTGGGACACTTGAATGGTTTCTAATATAGCGAATGTTTAGACTACCATGATTATCACAAAATCAGGACAGGGGTTAAAATTCGCATCAGTATAAATTTAATGATTGTTTTTTTTTCTGTTTCTGTAAAGAGGGTTGTTGGAATTTTGAATGGGATTACATTAATTCTGTTTATTGCTTTGGATAGAATTGACATCTTAACAATATTTAGTTTTCCAATCAATGAACACAGAATATCCTTCCATTTATTTAAGTCCTCTTGGATATGTTTTAGCAATATTTTATAATTTTCTGTGTACAACTCCTTTATGCCCTAGATATTTTAATCCTTTAGTTGTTGTGGCAGTTCAGTATTGTTTATGAATTCCAAAAATAGATATTGGATTGTGTTTATAAACTGGTCTGTTTCTCTGGGCATATTAGATTGTATTAAATTCAGAGGTTTCACTTTTGCTTTATTAAATCAAGATAAGGGCTTTTATTTGACCATGTCATTAGGGCTATATAAATAGATGTTCAATCAAAGACAGGGAAGTAAATACACAGAGAAGGAGAACACAGAGAGTTGGGTTTTGATGCTAGCGCTCTGGGAAGAAAGCCAAAATATTTGCCTGATAGTTTATAGCTGGCCTTGTAGAGAAAGCAGCTGAGCATGGAAAGAGATGAGCCTCAGGAAGAGAGACGAGCCTTATGCTAGCCTACAGCTGAGATTGGAAGAAGCTGGTACCATGGAGTCTTAACAGGAAGAGGAAGGCTGAAACCTCACAGAGACCAACAGCCATCTTGCTCCAACACGTGGCAAAAGACTTTGGTGAGAGAAGAAATTTACTCTTTATGGCCTTGCAATTGTAAGCTTCTACCCCAAGTAAATACCCTTTATAAAAGCCAACAGATTTCTGCTATTTTGCATCAGCACCCCTTTGGCTGATTAATACAGTTGTTAATATAATTGGATTTTTAAAAAATTTCTTCTTTGGTTGTTCATTGCTAGTGTATAGAAACACCACTGATTTTTGGATGCTGATCTTGTACCCCACCACTTTGATGATTCCATTTATTAGTTCTAAGAGTTTTGTTGTGAAATTTTCAGGATTTTCTGTATTTAGGATCATGTCAACTGTAAATAGGGAAAAGTTTTACTTCTTCTTTTCCAATTTGGATGCATTTTATCTCTTTTTCTTGCTACCCTGGCTATCTTTTGGTTTCTACTTGCATGGTATATATATTTTTTCCATCCTTTCACTTTCAACCTACTTATGCCTTTGAATTTAAGATGAGTCTCTTGCAGAAACCATATAGTTGGTTCATACTTTTTTTTTTTTAGGAGGCACTAAAGATTGAACCCAGGACCTTGTACATGGGAAGCAGGCACTCAACCACTTGAGCTACATCTGCTCCCCTAGTTCATGCTTTTTAAAAATCTATTCTGCCAATCTCTACCTTTTGACTAGAGATTTTAATCCATTTGTATTTAAAGTCACTACTGATAATGGAGGACTTTCTTCTGACATTTTGCTATTTAATCTTTGTAAATCTTATACTGCTTTTTGTTCCTCATTTCTTTGTTATGCCTGCTTTCATATTTATTTGATTTTTTTATATTGTACCATATTGAGTCCCTTCTCATTTTTACTTGGATATGTTTTTCATGTATTTTCTTTGTTGGTTACGATGGGGTTAAAATTCAACATCTTAAATATATAACAATCATATCTGATTTGATATCAGCTTGACTTCAAGAGCATACACATATACTATTCTTATACTGCCCCATCCCCCACCTTTTTTGTACTTGTTATAAATACATTTTTGTACATTGTATGTCCCAAACCATATTTTAATCATTACTTTTTATGCATTTGCATTTTAGCACCTGTCGGAAGTAAGAAGTGTCATTACATACCAAAAAATGCAATACTAGAATACTGGCATTTATAATTACTCAAATGGTTACCTTTACAGGAGGTCTTTATTTCTTTTTTTCTGCTTTGAACCATTGTATAGTGTCCTTTCCTTTGAGTATGAAGAACTCCCTTTAATATTGCTTGGAGGGCAGATCTAATGGTGAAGAGCTCACCTTCTGTTTATCTGGGAATCTTTTAATCTCTCCATTTTTGAAAGAAAGTCTCACCGGATACAAAATTCTTGGTTGGCAGTTGTGTACTTTTAACCCACTGCCTTCTTGCCTCCATGATAGTGATGAGAAATTGGCGCTCAACCTAATTGGGACTCCCTTGTATAAAATATTTTGCTTTTCTTCTGCAGCTTTCAGAAATCCCTCATTGTCCTCTGCATTTGGTGCTTTGATCTCTATGTGATGGAACTTATTTTTCTTCAAGTTTATCCTGTCTGGTGTTCTCTGGGCTTAGATGTGCATATTCACATCTTTTACTAGGTTTGGGATGTTTTCTGTAATTGTTTCTTTGAACTTTTCTTCTCTCCCTTTTTTTCTTCTCTTTCTGGAACCACCACAATATAAATTCTATGCTTGATGGGCCTCAGAGGTCTTTTAGGCTGTAATTTAAAAAATAATTCCTTTTCTTTCTGTACCTTAGCCTGACTCATTTCAATTATCTTGTTTTCGAGTTTGCTGATTCTCCCGTGAGCTCTGATCTGCTGTTGAAACCCCCTGGCAATTTTTCATTTCAGCTATTGTGGTCTTCAACTCCAGAATTTCTATGTTTCCTTTTACAAAGTTTTACCTCTTTATTGAGATTCTAATATTGTTCACTCATTGGCTTCCTAATAGCCTTTAGTTCTTTTTCCATGTTTTCCTTTATTCCCTTGATCATATTAAAGATCTTTTTTTTTTTTTTTTTTTTGGTACCAGGGCTGGGGAATGAGTCCAGGACTCCACCTGTAAAAGCTGGCACTCAACCACTGAGCCACATTGGCTCCCTCCTCCCTGTTCACTGTTCCACTGTGGGAAAGCATATAAGCCTTTGTCCCAGGCCATCTGCCTCAACTGTTTCTTACACTGCTTTGGTTGTCTCAAGTTACTTTTGCCTGCAGGTTAAATTCTGGGATGGGAGCAAAGAGGAGAAGAGTTTTCTGAGTCAGCCTTTCTCAGCTGGAACAAGGCCAGGTATCCACAAAGGGAGCACTGGCTGCTTCCAAACTTCCCTGGAGAGGGGATGAGGGAGGGGCCAGGAAGGGTGCCAGGAGCTTATTCCATGGCTCCCCAACGCTGTGTTTTCTTGACCTGCCAGCAAATGCAGCCCTCCAACTGCCCTCCGCAGCTCTGAGGAAGTGTACCATCTTCACCACCTTTGTCCAGGGTGGCTTGGAACAATGGCTACCCTCAGTGCCAGGGCCCCAGTGATCCGAAGTTGCTAATCAAAAGCTGTGATCAGTAATGGGTTCATGCTCTCCCCGGATCTTGGGGAACTGATTTTTATGTCCCTTTCTGACATCAGCAAGTTAAGCCATGGGCCAGACTGTGCTGCAGCCTGTCGTGGGAGTGGGGAATAGATACCATTAACTGTCATATAGGGAGAGCAGTTTACTGGTCTTTCCAGTAATTTACCAGCCTCTTTCTCCCGCCCTTCCCTGGTTGCTAGACAGAGTTCTACTCGACTCCGAAGTTTTAAAATAGTCATGTCAGACAGTTCCAGTCTATTTAATAGTTAGCTGTGGTGGAGGGAATCATTCTTGGACCTTCCTATTCTGCCATCTGCTTACAATCCTCTTATATCTTTATTTCTTAATGTAGAAAACAGTAAGGTGATAGAGTAAGAACTACACCTGTGCTAGGGGTCAGTTTTCTCTAAAACTTGGGGTGGAGAGGAGATTTTCACTGTGAAACTTTAAAGTATTAATCCTTTCAGTTCCTTTTCTTCCTAGTGCTTCTCAAAATTTAAAGGCATATTTATACATGTTTTGTTTTCTAGTGCCCATTTACCCCACTAGACTGTAAATTCTGTGTTGGCAGAAATGAGTTCTGATTTATTCACCATTTTATACTTGGCTTCTAACTCAGTGTTTGGTACAGAACCATAACAGTTCCTCAATACTTGGTTGAATGGCTATATGAATAAAAGAGAAGGTAGACTTCTCATAATGTAAAACTGAACACAGATTAATTCAAGGTACCACTAATCTAATAAACAATGATGCTTGAACTTTAGTATATTTTAAAGTCACCAGATAATTGTGTTAGAAATGCAGATTCCTGCCCTCTCTTTCCCTCTGAATATTTTCATGCAAGGTGGGGTTGAAAATCTGTATTTCTTCAATCCTCATACAAGTTCACTACGGGCAGCTCAATTACATCACATATTTGAAACCATGTTTAAAGTCTGGCAGTGGAGACAGCTTAGACTGAAGCTGGAATAACCAGCCTGTGCCCCCTACTTAACTCTTGAAGGCTGATGCCATGTCAAATTCACTCTGGTATCTCAGTACATGTAGATCAAGCCAAGGCTGTCACCATGGGCACTGTTAGAGCTGTGACGCTCTCTCCAATTTCACAAAACAGCCAACCCCTTATCCAAACGAATCCTTATACAATTTAGGAAATGACTGATCTGTGAGTCGTTTAAGAATTTTCTAGTTCTTTGGGGTTTCTTTAATAACTTCCAAAGGGGGAACTTTTAGGGAGTGAGTACAGGAGAGAGATTTAGTGAGAAATATAAAGGGATATATGGGATTGTTGATAAAAACTATTCATTCATTCAACAATAACTTTCTTATTAGGAGGTACTGGGGATTGAACCTGGGAACTCGTACATGGGAAGCAGGTGCCCAAACCACTGAGTTACACCCGCTCCCCTCAACAAAAACTTTTGAATTTAAGTTCCATAAAGATAGAGACTTAAACAAACAAACAAACAAACACACAAACAAACAAACCCACTATATCCCCAGAGCCTCAAACAATGCCTGGGAGATGACAACAATGACAACAGAGGCAAAAAAAGCAACTAACTTTTTCTGAGTGCCAGGTACTCTTCTAAGCACTTTATGTATATTAATTCATTTTATCCTTACATCCACCGTTCAAGATAGGCACTATTATTATTCACATTTTAGAAGTATCCAAACTGAAACACAGAGAGGCACATAGTAGGTACTCAGTAAATACTCAAGTGAATGAGCTATTTGTGGAGTGCTTCCTATGTGTAAAGCTGTCTGCTAGACTCTGAAGAGAGAGAAATGAAGAAGACATGGTCCCTCCCTCAGGGAGTATATAGTCTTATATTCTAACCTATTCTGTGAGCATCCATATCATGATGCCTTGAAAAGCAGTTTTCCTAGACTGGTGGACAGAGCCTACCCTCCTTCCACCTGCATTTCATGGAAAGTACTCATGAGGTTTGATATTCTTGGCTGATTCTGAGAATGCAATGCAAGGTGGCACATCCTAAAAAAAATTACTCAAGATGTGATGACAACCATTTCCTTTAGAAGGCTACAATGATAATTTGTTTATTTCTAAAGAAGTTCAGATAACTCCTAAGTGGTCAGTTTCCTAGAAAATGATTATTCAGTACAGGGTCAACCCTTGAACTTGGCTGTTAGCAATTCATACCATTGAGACTGAGTCCACTTTTGGGGCTCAGCAGGACATATATGAAGGTAAGTTATCTGTGTCTACTCCTCTCCCTACCCCCCTTCCCCCTCCAATCCTTCTAGCCATTATCACATCCTTCAAATGTGGAAATAGAAATGCCAACATTTTTATTTCCCCAGGATAGTTACCTTCCTCTTAACCATCCCCACCAGTAATTTACCAAAAAAAAAAAAAAAAAAAAAAAAAAAAGAGAGAGAGAGAAACTTTCAAAAAAGTCTCCAATTCTGTTCAAGTTGTCAAATTCATTGGATGCCTCTTTGTATATATTTGATCTCAGTTTTGAAACACTCCCTTTTTTCATTCTTGGTTCCTCACTCGCCTATACAAGCTGCTCCTTTTGCTGCTTTGCTAGCTTTTCCTTTTCTAATCAGTGTCCAAATGTTAGGATTCCTCAGGACTGGTCTTAGATCCTCCTCTTGTCTCTCTTCAAACTTCCTTGATGGTCTCATTCAATCCCATGGACTCAAGCACCATTTTAGTGCTGAATTTGTATTTCCATCCCCAGTCTCATCTTTGACTGCCAAACTCTTAAATTTTGCTTTCTTGATTTTTTTCTTAGATGTCTTATAGGCATCTCAAAGTTAAATTCAAAGGAACTTTAGATTTAGATTTCTCACCCCATTCCAGTCTCCCCCATTTTGGTAAATGGCACCACACTCCATCTGGCTGTTCAAGCCAGAAAACCAGAAATCATCCTGAATTTCTTCCTTTTCCTCATCTCCCCTGTTTTAGTTCACTAAAGACTGCCAAAATGGGAAGCGGCTGTGGCTCAATCAGTGGGGCTCCCGTTTACCATATGGAGGCCCCGGGTTCGGTTCCCGGGACCTCCTGGTGAGGGCAGGCCCGCCCGCGCGGCGTGGTTGGCTGACCCGGCGAGCGCAAGCAGCAAGGGGGGGATAAATGAATAAATAAATAAAATCTTTAAAAAAAAAAAAAAAAAAAGACTGCCAAAGCAATATACAAGAAATGGGTTGGCTTTTACAATGGGGTTTATTAACTTATAAGAATGTATAAGCTTACAATTGTGAGGCCATGAAAATGTCCAAAGCAAGGTATCAACAGAAGATACTATTTTCCTGTGGCTGTTTGAGATCATTTTATGAATCCCAAAAAGAAAAAGATTATGTTTGTAAACTAATTTATTCTTCTGGGTGTGATACCCTTTGATTGTATTAAATTCGGTTGAGGAACCTTCGATTAGATTCCTTGATAAGATTATTTAGGGCTTTTGATTGCACTACCTCAGTGAGGCATGACTCAGGTTGAGTACTCGCCCTCTTGCTGGGTCTGATATAAACAGACTCACAGGGACAGAAAGAGGAAAAAGGGAGCCAGCATATTTGATTCTGCGATGTGAGAATGAGGATTGCTTAAGCACAAAGTCCCCAGGAGACTGGGCCCATGGAGTAGCTCAAGAGGAGATCAGCCCTGCTATATGCCTGATAGTTTACAGCTGACTTGGGAAGAGAGCAGAACAGCTGAGACTGAAAGAGGAAGCCTGGAAAGAGACGAGCCCAGTGTTTGGTTGCTCACAGCTGAGCTCCAAGGGATGGTAGATTCTGGAGGGGAAAGCAGAGACTTCTGCAGAGATTGGCACCATCTTGCTTCACCATGTGGCAACAATGCCAAGATCAATAGAGCTGACTTTGGTGAGAAAGCACTTCTTATGGTGTCTTAAGTTGGACTTTTCATGGCCTTGGAACTGTGTGATTTTATCCCAAATAAATACTCTTTATTAAAGCCAACTCATTTCTACTACTTTGCATTAGCAAATCTTTGGCAAACTAAAACACTCCCTAGGATGCAGTTGTGGGGGATCAACTACATGGTGGCATCCACTCATCTCTCCCCTCTCCTCTGGACCTCATTGCTTCCAGCTTCTGGCAAAAGTGTTTTCCTCTTAGCTTCTTTTTTCCATTGATTTGCACTTGTGTTTCCTAGGACCTTCTCTTTCAGCTTCTAGTTTCTCACTGAGCTCCTGTGTGTCTCTGTGGGTTTTTTTTTTTTTTTTTTTTTTTTGGTATCTGTGGCTTTTTATTCCTCTGTTTATAAAGGGCACCAGTCAGAGCATCAAGCCCCACCTTTAGTCATGCAATCTAGTCAAAGGCCCTTAACTGAAGTAATTTAATCAAAAGTTCCCACTTACAACAGGTTTACATGCACAGGAATGGATAAGCACTAAGGACATGATTTTCTGAGGTCCACAAAAGCTTCAAACTGCCACATGCCCCAATCTAATTCATTAGCAAACCCTATTAATTATACTATCAAAATATTTCTAGAATCTCTTCAGTTAGCACCACCTCATTTGGTACCATGAAGCCCCAGCTGTCTTTCCTCAAAATAGCCTCCTTCCTTTCTTTCTTACCCCTCCCTAATCCACTCTTTGCACAACGGTAAAAGTGATCTTTTTTAAAAAATTATTGTGGTAACATATATACAACATAACATTTCCCATTTTTAAAAATTTCAATTTTGTTAGAGAAGTTGTGGGTTTACAGAACAATCATGCATAAAATACAGGATTTTCATATATCATTGGTGAGGGATAATTGTTAGAATTGATGAAAGCACATTTTTATAATTGTACTATTAACTATAATCCATGGTTTAACTTAAGGTTCACTGTGTTGTGTGGTTCCATGGATTTAAAAAAAAAATTATTCTAGTACCATATTGTATTAGTCATCCAAAGGGGTGCTGATGCAAAATAGCAGAAATTTGTTGGCTTTTCTAAAGGGTATTTATTTGGGGTAGAAGCTTACAGTTACCAGGCCATGAAGTGTAAGTTACTTCCCTCACCAAAGTCTATTGTCACATGTTGGAGCAAAATGACTGCCAACCTCTGTGAGGGTTCAGGCTTCCTGGGTTCTTCTCTTCCTGGGACTCATTTCTCCCCAGACTCAGCTGTGGTGCTTCCTCCACACGGCCAGCTGTAGAATATCAGGCAAACAGCTCTGTCTCTCTCCCTAAGACCTCTGCCTATGTTTAATGGAGACTTCTCTCCTTCCTCATGTATCTGCTTCTCCTGTGTGTTTACTTCCTGGGCTCCAGGATCAAAATTCCAGCATCAAAACTCCAAGTCTGTCCTTTGCCATGTCTTTTATCTGTGAGTCCCCACCCACCAAGGGGTGGGGACTCAATATCCCACTGAAGTGGCCCATTCAAAGCCCTAATCATAATTTAATCATGCCCAGAGAACAGAGCAGTTTACAAACATAACCCAATATCTATTTTTGGAATTCATAAAATAATGCCAAACTGCTACATATAAATATAACCTCAAATTTCCCCTTTTAACCACATTCAGATATATATTTCAGTTCTGTAATTATGTTCACAATGTCGTATGTGATGGTTAGACTAACATATCATCTCGGCCAGGTAATTGTGCTCAGTTCTTTGGTCAAGCAAGCACTGGGCTAATTGCAATACAAGGACATTTATGGACTTTGGTCACCAGTGAGTTTACTGCATAGATGGCTGATTACATCTACATCAATCAGGGGATTGCTGTCAGCAATGAGCGACACTTTATCCAATCAGTTGAATGCCTTAAAAGGAGAAGTGATTTCAGCATTCAGAGAGAATTTTCCAGCTTGTCTTTGGACATCCAACATCTCCTGGAAACTCATCAAGGACCTTCATTGGATTTTCATCGAAGCCCCTGGTTTGCTGCCTGCCTGTAGAACCTGGACTTGTGCATCCCCACGGTCATGTGACAGACTTTTATAAAATCTCATACTATTTACAGATATCTCCTGTTGATTCTGTTTCCCTAGAGAACCCTGACTAATACATCATACTACCATTACCACCATCCATTACCAAAACTTTTCCATCAACCTAAATAGAAACTTTGTACAACTTAAGCATTAACTTCTAGCTTCTGACTCTGTGAGTTTGCTTATTCTAATTATTTCATATCTATGAGATCATATAATATTTGTCCTTTTTGTCTCTGGCTTATTTCACTCAATATGCTATCTTCAAGATTCATTCATGTTGTTGCATGTATCATTCCTTTTTATGGCTGAATAATATTCCATGGTTTGTATATACCACATTTTGTTTACCCATTCATTGGCTGATGGACACGGGTTGTTTTGCCTCTTTTGGCTATTGTGAATAATGCTGCTATGAACATTAGTGTGCAAATAGTTTTAGTCCTATTCAATTTTCTGGACTTTCCATCAAAAGAGGGGGGAAATCCTATAATGCATTTCTAATTATAAGTTTCATTATTGATATATTCCTGAGTGACAAGGACTTCAGTTATTACCAGGCACTGATGAGAACAGAATTCTCTGATTACAGTTTTCATGCCTGATGGTTGGAAGCATTTTCCACTGATTAGCTTCTGGTTCCATTTATTTCATATCTTTTTTCCCCTCCATTACCCACATGCTTTCATGCTGGACACATCTGTATCTTGATGAGACCTTCACCTTTCTGTTGGGATGCCAAATAAGTTGGCATAGTGGGTGACAGGAGTAATCCTGGAAATTTTTCCTACACCTGTGACTGGTAATGACCTAACTACACTTGGAAGTAACTATGAACTTGATAATTATGCCTACTACATCCAAACAAAATTCCCAAACTCAATTTCCCTTTAGCAGGACCCCAAATTGCCCACAGCTTGTCCCAACATTGCCTGGCACATGAGAAAGTATAACAGAGGAGAAATTGGAATGGAAAGTTGCCCATATTAATTGCAATTAAAGTGTATAACTTTTCCAAAGTTTACAAAAGTATGTTACCATGTGAACACATTATAAGGTCCTCCCTGGGCCTTAGAAGGGTCTAAGTAAGTGAGGGTCCTGAAGGTTGAGCTTGTTTATTCCCTTTGCGACCCCTCTCCGCTCCCCTGGCCCTCCTCCCGGGCTTGCAGCTCACCACTCCAGCAAACTGAGCCTGTGCATAGGCAGTTTCCCTTGCCTAGGCCCTCCTTTCAACTGCTGTTAGCCTGCCTGGTTCCTTCGCATCTTTGGGTCCCAGCTTAATGGCTTCCTCCTCAGCAAGGCCCTGCCAGACCACTCTATTGGCTCCCAAAACTCCCTGTGTATTTCCTTTATTTCACTTGCTCACAATTTGTAACAATTTAAATGATATATTTGTTACTGTGTGTACTTGTGTGTTCCCTTTAGAATTAAGGTCCATGAGGGCATATATGTCTCAATTACCATTTTATCTGTAGTAGGTGCTCAATAAATATCTGGTGTATGATCAAGTTAAATAAACATTAACTCATTTTATTATGAGTCTTTTTCAATTACAATAGAACTGGTAGTGATCCAGTTAAATGTAAATACAATAAGCCTCTTTCACTTATTATGAAATTGCTAGTGATCAGTTAAAATCCAGAACCTGAGCCATAGACAGAAATGCACACAAAACCTATATAAATAAAAATGATACAATCATTTACTTAATAAAGATGATTTGTTAATTTTCATAAAAGGAAATATTGAAAACTCCTTTGTTCATTTGCTCAACAAAGATTTATTGGGCATGTACTGGGCATCAGCAATATGCTCAACTCTGTCTATACAATGATGAATAAGACAGACTTAGTCTAGCTTCCTCCACTGAGCTTGTGGCCCAATGGTTGATATAGACAAGTAAATGAATAATTACAATACAGGCATGCCTCATGTGGTGGTTTGAAACTGTATGTACCCCAGAAAATCATGTCCTTAAGGCTAATTCATTCCTGAGGGTGTCAACCTATTTAAGTAGGAAATTTTGATTAAGTTACTTCAGTTAAGGCATGGACCAGGGTGGGTCTTAATCGTCTTACTGGAGTCCTTTATAAGAGTAAGGAATTTAGACAAAGAGAGAGAAAGCCACAGAAGCAAGAGCTGAAAGCAGCAAAACATGGAAGAGAAGGGAGAGATCAGCAGATACCACCATTTGCCTTGCCATGTGGCAGAGGACCCCAGGATCACCAGCAGCCAGTCTTTGGGAAGAAAGCAGTCCCTTGATGATGCCTTGATTTTGACATTTTTCTCAGCCTCAAAACTGTAAGCTTGTAAGTTAATAAATTCCTATTGTTAAGAGCTAACCCATTTTAGGGAGCAGATGTAGCTCAACTGGTTGGGCACTTGTTTCTCACGTACAAGGTCCTGGATTTGATCCCTGGTACCTCCTAAAAACAAAACAAACAATAAACCAACTCTTAGCAGGGAGCACATGTAGCTCAGTTGTTAAGCATCTCCTTCCCGTGTATGAGGTCCTGGGTTCAATGCCCAGTATCTCCAAAGAAAAAAAAGAGTTGACCCATTTTATGGCATCTGCCTTGAACAGCTTAGCAAACCAAAACACCTCATTTTATTGTGCTTCACAGATATTAGTTTTTTGACAAATTGAAGGTTTGTGACAACCCTGTATTGAGCAAGTGTATTGGCACCATTCTTTCAACAGTGTGTGCTCAGATCATGTCTTTGTGTCACATTTTGGTAATTCTTGCAATATTTCAAACTTTTTCATTATCATTATATTTGTTATAGTGATCTTTGATCAGAAATCTTTGAAGTGTTACTATTGTAATTATTTTGGGGTGCCACAAACCACATCCATATAAACGGTGAACTTAATAAATAGTGTGTGTTCTGACTGCTCTACTGACCAGCCATTTCCCATCTCTCTCTTGCTCTCCTCAGTGCCCCTATTCTCAGAGACACAACAATATTGAAATTAGGGAAATTCATAACCCTGCAATGGCCTCTAAGTGTTCAAATAAAAGGAAGAGTTACAATATTTCACTTTAAATCAAAAGCTAGAAATGATTATACTTAGTGAGAAAGACATGTTGAAAGCCAAGACAGGCTAAAAGCTAGGCCTCTTGGGCCAAACAGTTATCCAAGTTATGAAAGCAAAGGAAATGTTCTTGAAGGAATTAAAAGTGCTACTCCAGTGAACATGTGAATGGGAAGAAAGTGAAACAGCCTTGTTGCTGATATGGAGAAGGTTATAGTGGACTGGAAAGAAAATCAAACCAGCCACAACATTCCCTTAAGCCAAAGCCTAATCCAGAGCAAAACCCTAAACCTCTTCAAATCTACGAAGGTGAGAGAGACGAGGAAGCCGCAGAAAAAAAAGTTTGAAGCTGGCAGAATTTGGTTCATGATGTTTGAAGAAAGAGGCCATCTACATAACATGAAAGTGCAAGGTGAAGCAGGAATGCTGCAGCAAGTTATCCAGAAGATATAGCTAAGATCATTGGTGAAAGTGGCTACACCACACAACAGATATTCAGTGTAGATGAAACAGCCTCTACTGGAAGAAGATGCTATCTAGGATTTTTGCAGATAGAGAGGAGAAGTCAATGATTGGCTTCAAAGCTTCAAAGGACAGGCTGACTATCTTGTTAGGGGCTAATGGAGCTGGTGAAGCCAATGCTTATTTACTATTCTGAAAACCCTAGGGCCCTTAAGAATGATGCTAAATATACTTTACCTTTGCTCAATAAATTGAACAACAAAGCCTGGATGACAGCATAATCTGTTTACAACATGGTTTACTGAATATTTGAAGTCCACTGTTGAGTCTAAGTGCTCAGAAAAAAAAGATTCCTTTCAAAATATTACTGCTCATTGACAATCCTGGTCACCCAAGGGCTCTGCTAGAGACATACAATGAGATTAATGTTTTCATGCCTGCTAATACAACATCCTTTCTACAATATATGGATCAAGGGGTCATTTTGACTTTCAAGTCTTATGATTTTAAAAATACATTTTGTCAGGCTAAAGTTGCCATAGATCCTCTGATGCACCTGGGCAAAGTCAACTGAATTCCTTCTGGAAAGCATTCACCATTCTAGATGCCATTAAGAACATTAGTGATTTATGGGAGGAGGTCAAAGTATCAACATTCACAAGAGTTTGGAAGAAGTTGACTCTATCCCTCATGAATGACTTGGAGGGGTTCTAGACTTCACTGGAAGATGGAGCTGCAGACGTGGTAGAAATAGCAGCAGAACTAGAATTAGACACGGAGTCTGAACATGTAACTGAATTGCTGCAATGTCATGATAAAACTTGAAAGGATGAGGAATTGTTCTTATTGAAAGTGGTTTCTTGAGATGGAATCTACTCCCAGTGAAGATGCTGTGACATCAAAAGATTTAGAATAGTGCATCAACTTTGTTGATAAAGCATCAGCAGAGTTTGAGAAGACTGACTTCAATTTTGAAAGACATTCTACTGTGGGTAAAATGCCATGAATGAGCATCATATGCTACAGAAAAATCTTTTGTGAAAGGAAGAGTCAATTGATGCAACAAACTTCATTGCTGTCTGATTTTAAGAAATTGCCACAACCACCCCCACCTTCAGGAGCCACCACTCTGATCAGTCAATAGCTATCAACATTGAGGCAAGGTCCTCCACCAGTGAAAAGATTATAGTTCGATGAAGTCTTAGATGATGGTTAACATTTTTTTTTTTTAGCAATAAAGTATTTTTAAATTAAGGTCTGTACATTTTTAGACATAATGCTATTACATACTTCATGAACTACAGTATAGTGTAAGCACAACTTTTATATGCACTGGGAAACTAAAAAATTCACATGACTTGTTTTATTGTGACATTCTCTTTATTGCAGTGGTTTTTGGAACCAAACCCAGAGTATCTCTGATGCCTGTATAATGCAATAAGTGCTATGACAGGGGAAGTTCATGGTACTATGGAAATATAATGGAGAAGTCCTCACTGGGCTTGCAAGGGAGTTAGGGAAGGTGTCAAGGAGGAAGTGATGATGATGCAGAGACCTGGGATGGAGAAGAGTGTTCCAGCAGAAAGAACAGTTGGTGCAAAGGTCCAGAGGCAAGAAGAGAATGACTTGTTAGGGGAGCATGTTGCAAGTTAGGTTCCCTAGGAAGTAGACAATGAGCAGAGATTAGCATGCCAGAGGTTTATGAAGGAGTGCTCTTTGGATTCCCACCTGTGGGAGAGAGGGATGAAAGCAAGACTGACAAAAGGAAAAGGTGAGCAACAACAGAGTCTCAACCAAGGCCTTAGCCACACCTACCAGGAGTTCTGGAGATAGGGTGGCCCCTCAGATTTGTACCAAGTTGAGACTAGGATTCTGGGCCTTTATACCTTTGTGTTTTTCAGTCATTTGATGTAGCCTTGCCAAAGAGTGGGGAGTAGTAATTGAGGAAGCTGCTGAGGTAATCAGAGATCAGATTAGGTTATAAATCATTTTAAGGAGTGAAGGTTTTGTAGATCATTAAATATAAGCTCATTTATATTATATTATACCAAGTATAATTTGAGTAGAGTACATGAGTTTAAATCCAGGGCCCTTTTGTTAAGTGTAAATTTAGGTATTTTAGAAAGAAAGCCCTTGTATTACCTTAATCTGCACAGAAACAGATGTTCTGTAAGAGGGTTCTGTTTTTACAGGGTTGCAAGAGGCATTTTTATGCCTATGGGGGACATCAGTTTTCCAGCAGGGGAAGGGATTGGTTCTTGGAACTGAAAGAAAGTCCAGCAGAGTGAGGCCGTACAAAGTGACCAGTTCTCTCTGTATGCTGTTTGTAGGCTGGGAAATGTAAAAATTGGACATTTCAATTATTCTTCTCCTTCCCCTTCTGCTCCTCCTCCTTTATTCCTTCTTTTTCTTTCTTCTTTCTCTTCCTCCTATCTTCTCCTCCTCTTTCTCCCCTTCTTCTTCTTCCACTTCCTCCTTCTCCAGAGATTTGCATCTTGTGCTCTGAGTGAAACTTATTTGTGGAGAAAAATATTTTTTATTTTGGAAGAAATAATTTTGCTTTCAGTTTTAGGAAAGAAAAAAAAAAGTTTCTTGTTTTGAACTAATTGTCTGATGTTTTTAAAGCATATCTTCAACCCAAAGTGCTTCCGGAAGCAGAGAACTAACTTGGTTTTAAATGTAAGTAACTAAATAATCATATGTGAACCTGAGCACCCAAAACAGGAAGCTCTTCCCCCCACCAGCTATAGAGGAGACTAAGAAGATTTGACATGCATTGTATCCTGAAAGTGAGCAGATTGAGGTAATGCCAGAATGGAGACTAAAAGAATGTAAATAAATAATCATTTACAGGAAAGCATATTGGCTTCTGACTTTCAAGTTTAATACTAGAGATTCAGAAGCATCAGCATCTCAGATGAACATATCTACTTTTATTTTATTTCAATAAATAAAAACAAAAAGATCAACAATGAGGGGAACATTCTTGGTCGTACAAACATAGGACCAATCCCCCTTGTGTCTTTGGGAACTTCTGAACTTTCATGAAATTGTTTAACAGCAACATTGGCAGATTAGGGTAGTAAATATACTGTTTAGCAATCTAAAAATTTGTCCCCTTGTGGTGGGCAGGGGAGGGAGTATGCCAGGAATATGTTTTTCATGAGATACTATAGTTTCCTCTAACTGAGGAAAATGAATTTTGGATGTCTTTAAGCCTGGGGGAGGAGAGAAGATGAGAGAAAAAGCTCTGAGGGAAGCACAGGATTGCTGGGTGCCTGCTTTTATTTTTCTCCAATTAAACAGTCCTGTATTGAGATATTTCTGAAAGCAATGATATGTCATTGAGTGACTTATTCCTAAGAGTCCTTGCTCATTCTAAGGCTTACACTGTGTGCTGTGTGGCCATGGGAGCAGGGCCCTCATGGCTTGATGTTTCTGCTGAAAATCACAAGGTCACCATCTGCCTAAACCCCCAGCTCCTACAGCATGTCATTCTGCTGTCGGGCCTTCTCTGTGGGTTGTGACTTTGTGAGAAAAGAAGTAGTCTGGATTCTCCAACTGAGGCAGACATTCAGCCTTCATTCTGACATCTTCCAAAATTTAAATTTCTTCTCTCTTACAAACTCAAAATTCTTGAAAACAGCAAAAGGACACAACCCAACAAATTATTTTGCATGCAAAATCCATCAAACTACCAGACTACTCTGCTTCCTGAAGATATCGCTTGCTACATATTTTTATTCCAAATGATAAACAGATCTCTGGTTACATATGTGGCTGTATTATTACTGTCGTCTTCTTCCCCCTCCTGGAAAATGCTCATAGAGGCTTTTTGTAATACTGAAGAGTATATGTTATGGAGCATAGCTTTTGGTTTTTTTTTTTTTTTTTTTTTTGCCATACACAGTACATGATCAGATTCAGGTGTGCTTTTGGACCTAAGAGATTATTAATATTTACATATATTACCTGTTATAGTTGACAAATCTTATTCCTACACCAGTATATTGTCTCTTTTAAACTTTAAAATCTAGTGAACATCAGGAAGGCCATATCTCCATTCTAGAGGTAATGAATCTAAAGCTCAGAAAGGCCAAATGATCCAATTAAAGTCACACAGCTGGCAAAGGCATTGTTGGGGCCTGGGTTACTCTGTGGACTCTTGAACTCATGTGCTCAAATGCCAGCTAATATCTCCACTTGGGTGTCTCAATGGGCACCTCAAACTCAATATATTCCCAACCAAGCTCAATGTCATCTATCCCTCTCAAACCTTCTCCTACTCCTGTATTTCCTTTTTTTTTTTTTCTTTTTCTTTCTCTCTCCCTTCTTTTGTTGTTTCCTTCTTTCCCTTTCTTTTTTGGGAATTCAGGCTTTTCTGCCAGATTAGTCTTCTTGGTTTCACCTTTTGGACTTTAGTACATGAGAAAATATGTAATTTTCATTTAAGAATGTTAGAAAGTAGAAACATACATTTGAGGAGAAAAAACAATCAGGACTATAAAGACCATAACAGTTTGCAACTCTGAAAAATTTAACAAAAAGTTAATTGACCATGAAATTACTAACTTTGGCATTTGAATATAAAATATTTATCCATATATGCCATGGGGAAATGACAAAATGTATATACAGCATTTCAAAATGTCTGTGTGTCCTTTGTAGACATGTCTTATATTCTGAACTCTGTGGAAAGGAATTGTCCTCTTTTCAGAAGGATTTTCATTGTCTGGTTTTTCATTTCTATGTTACCCAGCCGCATAGAATACTTTTGGTTGTTGTTGCTTTCTCTTGACATTTACTTTTAGGTTATAAACTCCATCCTGATCTGAAAATCCAAACAGTCTAGCTACCCCTGCTTGCATTAGGAAACAAAGACCTGAGTCTGGAGACTAGGGTTCAGAGACAAGACTCAAAATCCTGTCATGGTTGGTGTGACTAGGGCAGGACCACAACCATGGAAGGTGGGAGTATTGGGCAGAGTACCAATAAATGGATATGGTCCTAGAGAAAGCAGACAAAGATCCAGACTTTAATGTTGGGCATGAGAGTTGTTTTGGGCATTTGTTGGTTGCTTTGTGTTTATTGAGCTCATATTCTTACAAACATTACATGATGGCTGTGTATTTGGGGGAACTAAAGTGTGCAGTCCATGTGTAGAGTTTGATTATAAACAGAGAAAGAGAGGAATGGGGGCTCTCCACTGTATAGGGAATGTGTCATCTTCTGAGTTGTGGTGAAGGTAAATTTAATGGTGATATCACAGACCTAAGGACTAAGAAAGAAATAAAAAAGGTCTGTGCTTAGAAGCCTCTGTATCTACTAAAAGGGTCAGAAAAGAAAAGACAACTTTCAAAATTAAGCCCAATCAAAGATTCAAGACTGAGTTGGCTGACATTAGAATATTTTGTGACCTGTTTTCCAAGAGTCACAGCCAATCAACCAAACAAAAAAGCCCTGACTATGTTACATTAAAAATCTCTTCACATTTTGAATATTTAGGTAGCAATATACAACAAAGAATTTTATCTCCCTTGTTGATACTTGGAAGATTTCCTTACGGTAGTGTAGGAAATTGTTTTCTTTCTTTTACTCACTTTAGCCTTTTTAGGCTTTCTAAGCCAACTATAGTCATAAAGTACCTAATTTAAATGCTGTTTATCTCTTCAAAATCCAAAATGATTGCTTAGGCTTTAATAAGAAAAATCACAGAAAATAATGGAGAAAAGGGTTTGGTTTTTCAGATTTATAATAACAGGTTTTGATCTTGCAGACAACACATGCATTACAGAAAAAAATAAAGAATATGAAGGAATATGTTGTGATTCAGCAAAAAATTACAAGCCACAATAGGAAACAGGAAGAGATGGCCCAGCCAAAGGATCAAATAAAAACTCATGATGAGATACAGGATTTTAGACAACTAATCAATGATAATCATATAAATCTCCTAAATCAATTTAAAGAAATAAAAGAAAATATGACTAAAGATATAAAGGATATTAAGAAGACATTGGATGAGCATCAGGAACAATTTGAAAGCATGCAAAGAAAAGTAACATGGCTTATGGGAATGAAAGGCACAATGGATGAGATTAAAAATACATTAGTGACATATAACAGCAGATTTGAATTGCTGGAAGAAAGAATTACTGAACTGGAGGACAGAGCATCTGAACTTGAAAAGACAGGAGAACAGAAAAAAAAAAAAAAAAAAAAAGAATAGAAAAAATGGAACAGGGTCTAGGGAATTGAAAGACAATATAAAATATGCAAACACATACATTATAGATGTCCCAGAAGGAGAAGAGAACAGAAAAGGAGCAGAAAGAATATTTTAGGAAATAATGACTGAAAACTTCCCAACCCTTATGAAAGACATAAATATCAATATACAAACAAAATAAATCTAAATAGATCTACTCCAAGACACTTACTATTCAGAATGTCAAATGCCAGAGATAAAGAGAGGATTCTGAAAGCAGTAAGAGAAAAGCAATGCATTGCATAGAAGGGAAGCTCAATAAGACTAAATGCTAAGCTCTCATCAGAAACCAGGGAGGCGTGAAGGCAGTGGTATGATGTATTTAAGATTCTGAAATAGAAAAAGTGCGAACCAAGAATTCTGTATCTGGCAAAACTGTCTTTAAAAAATTAGGGTGAGCTTAAAGTCTTTACAGACAAAAACAGAGAGTTTGTTTACCAAAAGACCAGACATACAAGAGATACTAAAGGGAGTTCTGCAGCCTGAAAGGAAAAGACAAGGGTGAAAGACTTGGAGCAAGGTGTAGAAATGAAGATTATTAGTAAGAGCAACTAAAGGGTAAAAAGACAGACAATAGTTAAATATGACAATGGAAAGCCAAAGGATAAAATGAAGTTAGTAATGCTTCTATAATAATAACATTGAACTTAAATGGCTTGAACTCCCCAATCAAAAGACATAGACTGAGAGAATGCATAAAAATATGAGTCATCTATATGTTGTCTAGAAAAGACTTACCCTAGACACAAGGACAAAGTTTAGAAAAAGATATTCCATACAAATAGTAATAAAGACAGGTCTCAATAAATGTAAAAAGATTGAAATTATACAAAACACTTTCTTGATCATAATGAAATGAAGCTGGAAATAATAACAGGCAGAAAAAGGGAAAATTCACAAATATATGGAGATTAAACAACACATTCTTAAATAATCAGTGGGTCAAAAAAGAGAGAAGATGCAATTAAATAATATCAGAATGAGAAGGGGACATTACCACTGACCCCACAGAAATAAGAGAGCACAAGAGGATACTATGAGTATCTATATGCCAAAAAAATAGACAATGTAAATGAAATGGAAAATTCCTAAAACACACAAACAGCCTACACTTACCCTAGAAGAAACAGAAGACCTCAAGAAACCAATCACAAATAATGTGATTGAAACACTCATCAAAAACCTCCCCAAAATGAAAAGCCCAGGACCAGATCAAAGAAGATTTAATACCAATCTTGCTCAAACTCTTCCAAAAATTGAACAAGTGGGAACTCTCCCAAACTGAACTATGATGCCAACATCACCCTAATACCAAAGCCAGACAAAGATACTATTAAAAAAAGAAAATTACAGACCAATTTCTCTAAAGAATATCAAAAATCCTCAACAAAATACTTGCTATCTGAATCCAAAAGCACATTAAAATAATTATACAACACAATCAAGTGGGTTTTATCCCAGATATGCAAGGATGCTTCAATACAAGAAAATCAATTAGTGTAATACATTACATTAATAAATTGAAGAAGAAAAATCACAAGATCATCTCAGTTAATGAAGAAAAGTCTTTTTAGCAAAATACAGCATCCTTTCTTGATAAGATAACTCTGAAAGATAGGAACAGAAGGAAACTTTCTCAACGCAGTAAAGTGCATATACAAAAAAAACCCCACAGCTAACATTTTACTCAATGGTGAAAGACTGAAAGCTCTCCCACTGAGATAAGGAACAAGATGAGGATGCACACTGCCAGCACTGTTATTCAATATTGTGCTAGAAGTTCTAGCTAAAGCAATCAGGCAAGAAAAAGAAATAATAGGCATTCAAATAGCAAAGGAAGAAGTAAAACTTTTGCTATTTACTGATATGATCCTATACCTAGAAAATCACAAAAAATCCACAACAAAGCTATTAGAACTAATAGAAGAGTTCAGCAAAGTGGTGGGATACAAGATTAATATGCAAAAATCAGTAGCATCTCTATATACCACTAATGAACAATCTGAAGAGGAAGTCATTTTAAAAATTCCATTTACAATAGCAACAAAAAGAGTAAAATATATAAGAATAAAGTTAACTAAGGACATAATGGACCTTATTCAGAAAACTACAAAACATTGCTAAAATAAACCAAAGAAGACCTAAATAAATGGAAGGACATTCTACGTTACTGGTTTGGAAGACTAAATATCATTAAAATATCAATTCTACCTAAATTGATTTACACACTCAATATAATCCAAATAAAAATTCCAACAGCCTTCTTTTTAAAAAAGCAGAAATGGAAAAGCCAATTATCAAATTTATTTGGAGGAGTGGATGTGGCTCAAACCATTGAGCTTTCACCTCTCACGTGGGAGGTCCCAGGTTTTGTTCCCAGTGCCTACTGAAAAAACAAAAACAAACAACAAGCAAAACAAATGAAAAAACCAACTCAGGGAAGCCAATGTGGCTCAGTGGTTGAACGCTGGCTTCCCCCATACAAGGCTCTAGTTCAATCCCCAGCCCCTAGTACCTCAAAAAAAAAAAAAAATTATTTGGAAGGGTAAGGAGGCCTAAATGGCCAAAAATGTCTTAAAAAGAAGAACAAAATTGGAGGACTCTCACTTTGTGACTTTGAAGCATATTACTTAGCTATAGTGGTTAAAAAAAAAAAAAAAAAAAAAGGCATGGTACTGGCATAAAGATAGACACTTTGACCAATGGAACTGAAACAAGAACTCAGAAATACACCCTCACATCTATCTATGGTCAAATGATTTTGACAAGACTATCCAACTCAACCAGCTGGGACAGAACAGTCTATTCAACAAATGGTGCTGGGAGAACTGGATATCCATAGCTAAAAAAAAAAAAGAAGGAAGGCCCCTATCTCACACCTTACACAAAAATTAACTCAAAATGGATCAAGGACCTAAATATAAAAGTTAGAACCATAAAACCCCTAGAAGAAAATGTACGGAAACATCTTCAAGATCTTGTGGTATGTGGTGGTTTCTTAAACTTTACGCCCAAAGCACGAGCAATGAAAGAAAAAACAGATAAAATGGGACCTCCCCAAAATTAAACAGTTTTGAGTTTCAAATGACTTTGTTAAGAAGGTGAAAAGACAGCCTATTCATTGGGAGACTATTTTCGGAAACCACATGTCCTAGAAGGGTTTGATTTCCACGTTATATGAAGAGATAATACAACTCAAGGATCAAAAGACAAGCAACCCAATTAAAAAATGGGCCAAAGACTTGAAGAGACATTTTCCATAGATATACAAATGGCAAAAAAAAGCACATGGAAAGCTACTTAACATCACTAGCTATTAGGGAAATGCAGATAAAACTACAATGAGATATCATTTCATGCCTTACAGAATGGCCATTTAAAAAGGCGGAAAACTACGAGTGCTGCAGAGGATGTAGAGAAATAGGAATATTCCTTCCCTGTTGTAGGAATGTAAAATGTGCAGCTTCTTTGGAGGACAGTTGGCAGTTCCTCAGGAAGCTAAATATAGACCTGCCATTTGATTCAGCAATCCTGCTACTAGGAATATATTCAGAAGAACTGAAATCAAGGATATGAACTGACATTTGCACACTGATGTTCATAGTGGCATTATTCACAATTGCTAAAAGATGGAAACAACCCATGTGTCCATCAACCAATGAATGGATAACCAAAATATGGTATATACATACAATGGAATACTATTCATCTGTAAGAAGAAATGAAGTCGGGATGTGTATGACAACATGGATGAAACTGGAGGACATTATGTTGACTGAAATAAGCCAGGCACAAAAGCACAAATATTGTATGGTCTCACTAATATGAACTAAATATGATGAGTAACTCATAGAGTTAAACTATATAGTATAGGTTACTTGGAGATAGAATGTGTGTTGAGAAGTGGGAGCTGATGCTGAAAGTATGTAGAATGTTTAATAAGGGGGATTGTAAATGTGGGGAAATGGCTAGAGTTGATGGCAAGATGATATATTGAGTATAATTAAAAATGACTGATTTATAAATGTGATTATGGCTGAAAGGGGTTGTATTAGTCAGCCAAAGGGGTGCTGATGCAAAGTACCAGAAATCTGTTGGCTTTTATAAAGGGTATTTATTTGGGGTAAAAGCATTCAGTTACAGGGCCCTAAAAAGTCCAGCTCAAGGTTGCTTTCTCACCAAAGTCAGTTGCCATGTGTTGAAGAAAGATGGTTGCCCATCTCTATGAGGGTTCAGCCTCTGTGGTGTCTGTGGAGCTCTCTCTCTTCCTGTGCTGCCTTGTGTGTCTTCTTGAGTGAGTGCCCATTTATATCAGCCCACCAAGCAGGCAGGGACTCAACCAGAGTCACGCCTTACTGATGTGGTCGAATCAAAGCCCTAATCTTAACATAATTTAATCAAAGACATCTTAGCTGACTCTAATACAATCAGAGGGCATCATATCAGAGGAATACATTAGTTTACAAACATAATCTCTCTTTTTGGGGGTTCATAAATAATCTCAAACTGCCACAGGGGTTGTCTAGGGAGTTTAATGTCAATTGAAAGAAAGCTAGAGGACAATCTAGGGATTGTATGACATAGTGATTTCAGTGGTGGATGATGACTGTGGTTAATAATACAAATAGAAGTATGTTCCTCTATTATAAGGTGCTAAGAATATAGAGGGAAGCGAATGTGGCTTAGGCGACTGTGCTCCCACCTACCACATGGGAGGTTGCTGGTTTGGTTCCTGTGCCTCCTAAAGAAGACATCAGGCTGGTGTGACGGGCAGGCGTGGCAAGCTGACTCAACAAGAGACACAAGAAGAGGGAACACAATGAGAGACACAACAAAGCAGGGAGCAGAGGTTTCTGGTGCCTCCTAAAGAAGACAGTGAGCTGATGCAACCAGATAATGCAACAAGAGACACAGGGAGGAAAAACAATGAGAGACACAACAAAGCTGGGAGCGGAGGTGGCCCAAGTGATTAGGGTCCCAGTGCCTCCCAAAAAAATAACAAGGAAGACAAACAGACACAGCAAGTGCAAACAACAAGGGGGGTGGGAAGAAATAAATAAATAAGATAAATCTTTAAAATATATATATATAGAGAGAGATACATGGGAAAATATAACTAATGTGATATATAGATTATAGTTAATAATAAATTGTAATATTTTTATAGCAATGGCAATGAAGGCACCATATCAATTCTAAGGGTCAATAATGGGGAGTATTAGGGGGTATGGGATTTTTCCTTTAGGAGTAATGAAAACGTTCTGAAATGGACTGAGTTGATGACGACAAACCTCTGTGATGAAACTGAAAGCCACTGAGTACACACTTTTAATGGACTGTACACTCAGGGGACCTATAACACAGGGAACCTTGTAGTGAATGATGAACTGTAGTTAACAGTACAAATATGGGAGCATTCTTCCATGAACTATAACAAATATACAATACTAATATATGGTGTTATTAATAGGATGGTTTGTGGGAAAAATGCACCAAATATAAGCTATGGACTATATATAGATAGTAATATTATGATGATGTTCTTTCATCATTTGTAACAAATGTATCACAACAATGTAAGGTGGTGGTGGGGCGATATATGAGAATCCTTTATAGTGTGCATGATTGTTTTGTTAACTCACAATTTCTCAAATAAAAATAATAATAAATTTATAAAATGCTAGAAGTGGAGTCAGAACCTGCTGCTGCATGGAAATTTTTGGTAGAATGGAATATTTCTGCCACCACTGGATTAGAGCCAGAAAAAACAGAGATGGAAAAAGGCAAGACTTGGCAGAGAATTGTATCAGGTTTTAAGATTATTGTGACAGTTATTTTAGTTCAGAAGTCATTTGAGGGACATTCTCCATCCAGTGGATGCAGCAATGGCACCTTGTTCAGGAGAAGACCTAATTCAGATAAAAAAGTGGCCAGTGTAGAGAAATGGTCCATGAAAACCTTGACATTCTGTAGGGGATGGAGAAAAGAACAGAGATTAACAGAAAACTAGAATTGTGGGAAATGAAAAGAATTACTTGTTCTAAGGTTGGTAAACCCTGCTCCCAAGATAGAATAGAGGTTGTGTCCCTACAGGGGCAGAATGCAGGTATCAGAGCCTAAATGTAAAAGGAAAAAAATAAAGTGGAGAGGAAGGGGGATATGGTAGGAATCAGGGTACCCCAGCTCAGAACTTCAACTTCTTTCCTCATAATTCAGGAGATCTACTTTGAGCCTGGCCCACATCTGAGGTATTAGACTAACGCTCCTTCATTACCACCTACAGGGAATAGTATGGGTCTCACAGCAGAGGCACAATCTGCATCAGAAATATCTGTGATCCTTATTAAAATTCAGACTCCTGTATCCCACTCCAGCTCCCTAATCAGAATCTCTGGGATTTTGGCTATTGTGAAAAATGTCAACAACACTTATGCCCTAAAACGCTTTTCAAAGTCACCAGAAAGACTCAGCTGGCATGACAATTTATGCTTCCCAAACTGGCAACCTGAGCCAGGCAGCTGGTCATCACCCTCTGCGGCAACCCTCCAGGTGGCATTTTATTGGGAACAGATGGGTTATAGTTCTGATCCCAGAAGACAAAGAGAGCCTCAAGGCATCTGTGGGAGATTGCATTTTCCAAAATCGCGCTATACGCCATCAAGTGTTAGAGCCCATGTTCCACAAACCCCTCCCCCACCGCCCCCTGAACCTGGGTGGGCCTTTGCAGCTGCCTCAACCACCAGATTTAGCAGAAGAGGTGGTATAGGGCTTCTGAGGCCAGATCATAAAAGTATCATGCACTTCCACTTGTTCTCTTGAGATGCTTGCTCTTGGACCAGCAACCATACAGTGAGGAAGTTGAAGCCGCCTGTGGAGAGACCCATGTGCTAGAAACTGAGGCCCCCTGACCCACAATCCTGGCTGGATCCCCAACCAATAGTCAGTACCAACTTGCTAGCCATGTGAGTGAGCCATCTTGAAAGTGGGTTCTCCAATCCCTCCTCAGGCCGTCTCAATCCATACTTACTGCATAAGCAGCGAGTCCCCACTGAGTTCTTCCCAAATGGTAGATTCTTGAGCAGAAGAAATAATTGTTGTTTAACCTGTTAGGTGGCAACAGGTAACTCTGTCACAACATCTGTGGGATGCTGTGGATAATCCTTCCATGCTCTGGAGAGGTGAGGCAAATTCTCTTCTGTGGTTTGTTATTTTGTAAATTTGTAAATCTTCCTTAGAGCAGCTGCTAATTCTTGGCTCTAGCAACTGTGTTCCATTGTAAAGTAGCATTTAAGGAAGAGACGGGAGTAGCCTCGTGTGTGGGAGACATCCGGCATTTGGAATGCACAGAATAAAGCATGAAAGCAAGAGTAGGAGAATGAGACTAAAATAACTATTTTCAGCTAGATGGAAGAGTAAAAAAAAAAAAGCCTCCTTTTTATTGCAGTTTTTATGTACAACCATGTAAAAAGAAAGTATGTTGTAACTTTCCAATAAGGTCTTTGGAACTCACCTTACTTTAAATTAATTGCAGAATTCCATTCCTATGCCTCTCTCTGCTCCCATGTGAAATCTGCTTCAGAGCCTGGGTATCTAAGGCGTTTGAGGCTGTAGTGCCTGGGACTAGAGAGCCGAGGTGGAGATAAATTGCTCTGCATATGAAAGGGAAGTGGGGTCCCTTTGGTGGATTTGTTGCAGGAGATGGATTTTGGGAAGGGCAGAAATGTGCAATGGGAATTTTAATTTAGGTGATTTGCTGTGTGGCTTATAGGTCCTTTCTTTTGTCCTTCTATGCAATCTACAGTAAAATCTGCATAATTCAGTAAATGCATCCTTGATTGGATTTTCTTTATGGAGATAAAAAGAAAGTGCTCAATCCTACTTCAGAGCCAAAAGGGAGGAAACCACACTCTCCTGGTAGGGGAGGCTCAGGGAAAGCACAGAATAACCCTTGGCCAAGGGTGGAAAGAAAATCCAAAATAATAAAAACTCCTCATATATTGTAGCCTTTTACTTGGCAACATTTTAAAAACTTTTATTATGGACATTTTCAAATGTACATAAGGGTAGAAAAGTAGAGCAGTATAAAGAACCCCCATGTACCCATCACACAACTTTAACATTTTGCCAATCTTGGGGTTCATTTTTTAAAGAAGCATATTGTGATTTTCCATGAAGCTGTATTTAAAGACACAACAATTGCTATGGAAGTTAATTTTCAAATGGCAGTCATCTTGGAGAAGGGCACTGGAAATGTATTTCATTCAGAAGAAATTGGAAAAATGTTTTGAGGACATTTAAGGTCAGTTGATTAGTTTTTGATTAGTTTCAGAAATTTGAGGTGAGCTAGCACTCAATAGATGCAGTATTTCATTCCAGCCTTTTCACCAAAATGTGACTTTGACCTATAGGAATTAAAAAAAGAAAAAAAAAGAAAGAAAAGAAAGAAAGAAAGAGAGAGAGAGAGAAAGAAAAGAGAAAAAGTGAATGAATTAGGATTTATAAGTTCCATATTTTATTTTACATTACTGTGTTCCAAATATCAAAACTTTCATCCCATCCCTGTCCTACACCAAACGCTGCTACATATATTTTTAAAACCTGGGTCAAATATAGCCCATGATTCACTATAATCTATTAGGAAGAATCACATCCACCAGTCAAGATTCAGATGAATCTCCTAAATTAGGGCCTTATTATGCTTCCTTCCATAAAATTTGCATTCATTTATTCATTCACCAATACTTAAACAGTGCCTACTATGTATCAGGCTGTTTCTTGATGTAGGGTGATCATACAGTACTCTGTAGGTTCCCAGAGTTAAATTCTGTCACCAAATGTCAATGAACCATCAAAAAATGCTAAGGTAAGAGTCTCTAAAAGGCAAAGAACCCAAAACAAACTTTGTCATTGATGAGAGGTCTAACCCAGTGGGAACTGCCTTATTCTAATTCCCTACTTAGAATCAAGTTCTGAGAAAGGTGGTAACATAGGCCTTACAGAAACACCATTGCTTAGAAAGAGAAACAATAGCCCATTCTCCTGAAGCAAGGAAGAAAAAGAATGATATGAAAATCCATCATCTTGACTCTCCTAAAAGTAAGTAAAGCACTTCAGTCATTGAGGGAGGCCATTTGAAGCCATCAGAAGACAAATACTGGCATACCATACCTAGTAATGAAATGTAACATACTAAAGCAGCAATTCATGAAGAGGATGTTATTTTGTGTTACATGTGACAAAACAGCTTAGAGTGAGAGATTGTACCAGTGTCAACCAATTATATAGATGGTAGCACCATCCTAATCAAACACTCTGCAAGATCTCTTAGCACTTTTACAGAGAACAGCCATTTCCAGGTGAAAACTAAACTTTGATTAAAAGCACTGTGGGAATTGATAGTAAGAGACTGAAAGCAAGGACTATGTGAGCCATTTCCCTCTTGGCTGAGAGAAACATGACCTGCAGAGCTTAGGAAACTAGGTAAATAGCAGCTGCCCAGCTTGCACAACTTTGACAGCCATCAAAAAGTCAGTAACTCTGCACCATTGTGGGGACTTTGGGGATTTTGGATAACTGGGTGAAATGGCCACAATTTATAGAGAATGAAATGGCTTCCCACCACCTTAGAGAATTATTTTAGTCTCTTGGTATTGACATGAAGATATAACTAAGCACATTACACAGTCACACTCAGTGTAACATCCCAGTTGGTTAGTGTTGATGGGAGTGGACTCAAGATCTAGGCTTAGGGAAATGAATGTCTTGTAATACACGTAACTTTACTACCTTAAAGTCATGATGTAGTTAAGATAGACATGGCTGATAAGTGTCAGTACTTCACAAGGCCACCCCGCATATAGCAGATACCCTAACAAATCACAGAATTCTTTTCTACCCGAGAAGATTGTAGCCCACTCAACCTAGGCTCTGTAAAGCTATCAACTAACTGGTGTAGGCTGCCAATTAAAAACCATTTGCCATCTCTTTGCTAAGGAATATCTCATATGTCTATGAGAAGGCACCAAGGAAATAAAAGGTGTGTTTGAGAATTTGTTCTACTAGATCAAAAAGGAACTTACCAAGCACCCTTTAAAAAGCATTCATTGCTTTTCTTTTTTCAATATCTCTCTTAAGTTGGCAAAGGGTACAGAGAGGGAAACATCCCAGGCACATGAAATCATTGCAGATTGATCCCTGTTAAAAAAAAACAAAACACCAAACCTATCAACATGTAGCCTATAAATATAATCACAATAATTCCTTGCATTTGCATAGATTTTCAAACCTCTTTAAAGTATACATTTCATTTGTTTATCATGAGAATTCTGTGACATTATCCTCATTTTTTTTCCCTGATAGAGAAGTTAAATCACTTGCTGAGATCACGCAACAAATTAGTGGTGGAGCTTGGTCTTTCCCTTCCCAAGCCAGCGCCCCTTTCATAACACTGCATCATTCCAAATGATCAGCTACAGCCCTGGTCCTCTCTCATCTGTTCCGGAATGATTCCCTTCAAAGTTCGTTGTTTAATGCACTGATTTTTCTAGTTTGTGAGTGGTACCTTGTATCACTCTAGCCATTTTCATTGATACCTGTCATGTTTGTTTTTTAAGGGAGGAAGACCAGAGCAAGGAGGGACATATAACTTTATGAGGAATTACCTTTTAGCAGAGATGCCCTAGAAGGGTCTCCTATTCTGTGTGAGAGATGCTAGATGAACCAGATGGTATAGTCTAATAACCAGGTTCTATGACTATGTGATTGAAGTAACTTTGAACTCCAGTTTCTGGTAGTACTTTTTTTTTTTTTTTTAATTGCATTTAACACAATTCCCAATTTATAATGTAGGGAGGGAAAGGTTAGTGTGGGGTGGGGGATCTATAGTAGCTTCATATGAAAAGGGTAAAATAAGGAGCTCCTAAATGGTGAGATTACAAGTGATCGAATATTTATTTATGTATTGAAGAATTTGTAGGTTTATAGAAAAATCATGAAGAAAATACAGAGTTTGCATATATCACCCCTCACACACAGTTTTCTCTAACATTAACACTTGACATTAGTGTGGTACCTTTGTTATACTTGATGAAATAATATTATTATATTATTAACCGTAGTCCATAGTTCACATTAGGGTTCACTATTTGTGTTGTATAGTCCTATAGTTTTTTTAAAAAAATTTAGTAGTATATACATAACCTGAAATTTCCCCCTTTTTACCACAATTAAATATATAATTCAGTGGTGCTAATTATATTCACATTGTTGTGTTACCATCACCACTATCTGTTACTAAAACTTTTCTATCACATAAACTCTCTACCAATTAAGTATGAATTCCCCATTTCCTACCCTGACCCTGGCCCCTGGTAAACTATATGCTAGTTTCTGACTTCATGAATTTGTTTATTTTAACTAGTTCATATCAGTGAGATCATACAATATTTACTCTATTGTATCTGGCTTATTTCACTCAACATGATGTCTTCAGGGTTCATCCATGTTGTCACATGTATCAGAACTTTATTCCTTCTACAAATAACATTCTATTGTATGCATATACCATGTTTTGTTTATCCATCCACTGGGTGATGGACACTTGGGTTGCTTCCATCTTTTGACAATTGTAAATAATGCTGCTATGAACATCCATGTGCAAATGTATGTTTGAGTCCCTGCTTTCAATGTTTTTGGGTATATGCCTAGAAGTGGGAATGCTAGGTCATTTGATAATTCTGTACTTTGTGAAGAAAAGCCAAACTTTTCTACAATGGCTATATCATTTTACATTTCCTCTAGCAATGAACAAGTGTTCCTATTTCTTCACATCTTCTCCAACACTTGTTATTTTCTGTTTTTGTTTTTTAATAGTAGCCGTTCTGGTGTGCATGAAATGGTATCTCATTGTGGTTTTGATTTGCATTTCCCTACTGGTTGATAAAGTTGAGCATCTTTTCATGTGCTTATTGGTCATTTGTTTATCTTTGGTGGAGAAATATCTATTCAAGTACTTTGCCCATTTTAAAATTGTTTCTGTTGTTGTTGTTGTTAAGTTGCAGGAATTCTTTTTATATTCTGGATATTAAACCCTTATCAGATATGTGGTTTCCAAATATTTTCTTCCATTCTGTGATTTTTTTTTTTTTTTTTTTTTAAGGTAGTGTGGGCCAGGGATTGAACCTGGGACCTCGTATGTGGAGAGCTGGCACTCAACCACTGAGCTACACTGGCTTCTCTGAGTTGGCTTTTTCATTTGTTTTGCTTGTTGTCTTTGTTTATTCAGGAGGCATGGGAAACCAAACCTAGGACTTCCCATATGGGAGGTGGGTGCTCAACCACTTGAGCCATATCTACTCCCCTGTGGTTATCTTTTTTCACTTTTATTATGAAAACCTTTGATGGAGAGAAGTTTCTAATTTTGATGAAGTCCCATTCATCTAATTTTTTTTCTTTTGTTGTTCATAGTTTTAGTATAACATCTATGAAACTATTACCTAACACAAGGTGCTGAATATGTTTCCCTATATTCTCTTCCAGGAGTTCAGGTTCTTATAGCTAAGTCTTTGATCCATTTTGTGTTGTTTTTTTGTATATGGTGTGATAGAGGTCCATATTCATTCTTTTGCAAATGGAGATACAATTTTCCCACCATTTGGTGAGGAGACTATTCTTTCCAGATTGAATGGTCTTTGCCCCCTAGTCAGCTATCATTTGGCCATAAATGTGAGGTTTGATTTTTGAACTCTCAATTCTATTCCATTGGTCTATATGTCTGTTCTTGTGTTAGTACCATGCTGTTTTGATTACTGTGGCTTTGTAATAAACTTTAAGATCAGGAAATGTGAGTCCTCCAACTTTGTTCTTTTTCAAGATGGCTTTGACTATTCAGGGCCCCTAATGCTTCCATATAAATTTGATGATTGGCTTTTCCATTTTTGTAAAGAAGGCTGTTGGACTTTTCATTGGGATTGCATTGAATTTGTAAATCATTTTGGGAAGAATTGATATCTTAACAATATTTATTCTTCCAATTCATGAACATGGACTGTCCTTCCATTTATTTTGGTCTTCTTTGATTTGTTTTAGCAATGTTTTGTAGATTTCTGTGTACAAATTCTTTACATCGTTAGTTATATTTATTCCTAGATATCTGATTCTTTTAGTTGTTATTGTAAATGGTGTTTTTCTTGATTTTTTTTCTTCCAATTGCTCATCACTAGTGTATAGAAACACTACTGATTTTTGGGTGTTGATCTTGTACCTCATTTCGTTGCTGAATTTGTTTATTAATTCTAGTAGCTTTGTTGTGGATTTTTCAGCATTTTTTGTATATAGGATCATGTCATCTGAAAATAGGGAGACTTCACTTCTTCCTTTCTAATTTGCATGCTTTATATTTCTTTTTCTTGCCTAATTCCTCTGGCTAGCACTTCCAATATAATGTTTAATAACATTGGTGACAGTGGAAATCCTTGGCTTGTTCCTAATCATAGAAAGAAAGTTTTCAGTCTTTCAACATTAAGTATGATATTGCTGTAGGTTTTTTATATATGCCCTTTATCATGTTGAGGAAATTTCCTTCTATTCTTAATTTTCTAGGTGTTTTTTTTAATCAAAAAGACATGTTGGATTTTGTCAAATGCTTTTTCTGAGTCAATTGAGATGATCGTGTGTTTTTTTCCTTCATTCTATTAATGCGGTGTATTAAATAAATTGATTTTCTCATGTAGGACTGCCCTTGCACATCTGGGATAAATCCTACTTGATCATGATACATAATTCTTTTAATATGCTGTTGGATTCATTTTGCTAGTATTTTGTTGAGAATTTTTGCATCTATAATCACAAAAGATATTAGTCTGTAATAATTCTTTTCTTGTGCTGTCTTTATCTAGCTTTGTTATGTGGGTGATGTTGGCCTAGTAGAATGAGTTATAAAGTGTTCCTTCCTCTTCAATTTACTGGAAGATTTTGAGCAGGATTGGCTTTGATTCTTCTTGGAATGTTGGTAAAATTCTCTGGTGAAGGCATCTGGTTCTGGGATATTCTTTGTTTGTAGGGTTTTGATTACTGATCAGTCTTTTTACTTGTTATTGGTCTATTGAGATAATCTATTTCTTCTTGAACCAATGCAGAAAGTTTTTGTGTTTCTTGGAATTTATCCATTTCATCTAGGTTATCTAATTGTTGGTATATAGTTGTTCATGGTATCCTCTTATAATCTTTTTTATTTCAATGGGGTTGATAGCAATGCCCCACCCCCTTCAGTTCTGGTTTTACTTATTTGTATCCTCTTTTTTTGTCACTCTAGCTTAAGGTCTGTCAATTTTATTGATCCTTTCCAAGTACCAACTTTTTATTTCATTGATTCTATTGCTTTTTATTCTCTATTTCATTTCTCTCTCCATTAACCTCTATTTCATTTCTCTCTCCATTAATCTCTCCATTATTTCCTTCCTTCTGTTCACTTTGGGTTTAGTTAGCTCTTCTTTTTCTAGATCCTCCAGTTATGAGATTAGGTCTCTAATTTGATATATTTCTTTTCTATTTTTTTAACATAAGCATTAAGAGCTATAAATTTCCCTCTCAACCTTGCCTTTGCTGCCTCCCATCAGTTTTTGTATGTTTTGTTTTTGTTTTCATTTGCCTCATGTTATTTCCTAATTTCCCTTGTAATTTCTTCTTTGACCCATCGGTTGTTTAAGAGTATGTTGCTTAATTTCTACACATTTGTGAATTTTCCAGTTCTCCCTCTATTATTGATTTCTAACTTCACTCCATTTTGGTCAGAGAAGAATGTGATTTCAATATCTTCAAATTTATTGAGACTTTTTAAATGACTTATTATGTGGTCAATCCTGGAGAATTACCTATGTGCACTAGAGAAGAATGTGTATTTTGCTGTTGTTCGGTGATGTGTTCTATAAATGCTTCTTAGGTCTAGTTAGTTTATTGTTCACATCTGTTTCCTTATTGACCTTCTGTCTAGATGTTCTATTCATTATTGAAAATGGTATATTAACATCTCCTACTATTAATGTAGAACTGTCTATTTCTCCCTTCAAATTTTTCAATATTTCTTTCATGTATTTTGGGGCTGTGCTGTTAAGTGCATATATATTTATAATTGTAATGTCCTCTTATTGAATTGATGCCTTTATTCAGCATATAATGACCTTCTTTGTCCCTTGTAACAGTTTTTTCCCTGAAGTCTATTTTATCTGATATTAGTATAGACACCACAGCTCTCTTTTGGTAATTATTTGCATGATATATATATATATATATATATATTTTTTTTTTTTTTCCCCCATCCTTTCCATTTCAGCCTCTTTCTTCTCTTTTAGGAACTCCCACAATGAGTATATTGATATGCTTGATGGTGTCCCACAGATCTTAGGCCCTGTTCACTTTTTTTTTTTTTTCTTTTCTCTTCCTGCTCCTCAGCCTGAATCATTTCAATTGTCTCATTTTCAATTTCACTGATTATTTCTTCTGCCACTTCCAATCTACTGTTGAAGCTCTCTGGGAAATTTTAAAATTTTAGTTATCGTGCTCTTCAACTCCGTTATTTTTGTTTGGTCCCCTTTTAAAATTTCTGTCTCTTTATTTAGATCTTTAGATTGTTCATTGATGATTTTCCTGATATCCTTTAGTTCTTTCTTCATGTTTTCTTTATTTCCTTGAGCATATTGAAGATCACTAAAAAAAAATCTTTGCCTTGTATGTACATTGTCTGGTCTTCATTGATGGTTTCTGAATTTTTATCTCATTCCTTTGGATGTGTGATCATTTCTTTGTCCTGTTCTTGTCATCTTTTGTTGCACACTGTACATTTAATATTTTAATGTGTTATCTCTGGGATTCCGTTCCTGACCTATCTGTTTCTTAAGTTTTTAAGTTTTTTTTTTTTTTTAAAGATTTTATTTTATTTATTCATTCATCCATCTCCCCTTTGCTGCTTGTGCTCGCCAGGTCAGCCAACCACGCCATGCGGGCGGGCCCTCCCCCACCAGGAGGCCCCGGGAACCGAACCCGGGGCCTCCCATATGGTAAACGGGAGCCCCACTGATTGAGCCACAGCTGCTTCCCAGTTTTTAAGTTTTTATTCAGCTAGTGATATTCAGATATTTCCTTCAGTGCTAAGGGCTAACAAATACAAACATACCAATGCAAAAATTACCTTTCACAGTCTTTGCAAATTGACTCCATGTTGGCTGGTACTCTCTTCAGAGCAGTCTCCTTATCAAGATTAGCCTGAGGCATATGCAAAGTGCAGGCTATTCTCTGTCTTTTTTAATTTTTTTACTAAAGTTTGTGGTAACCTTAAATATTCCCCCATTTACAGTAATCTGAAAGTCCTTTCTACCACCTCTGAAATAGACTTGCCACTCCCCCCCTCAGGAGGCTCTCTATTATATGTCTTAAAGTTAGTAATCATTTGCTCCAGGCATTTTGAATTAATTGTTTCTTACACTACCTTAGTAGGCTGCTTCTTCCCTGCAGGGCAAGGTCAGGAACAGAAAGCCAGAGATGAGTTCCTAGCTCAGTCTTTTATACCACCTCCCAATGGATTGGCACCAACATACAGGCACCCCAGGATGTGCCCAGGGGTTACTCTGCTCCCTCCAGAATAGGATAAGAGACCTGCAATGTGAGCAAAGGCTGGCTTTGCACCACATTGGGGAGAGAGTGGGGAATGAGTCAGCAAGGGCACCACAAGCTTCTCTGGACATTTTTAAAGATGTGTTTTCTTGAATCAGCTCTTGCCTAGTGACTGCAACTCTTTAACTGTTTTCTGGAGTTTTGAGGAACATGGCCTTGCTAGTTTTTGCTAGTTGTTCAAAGACTCTGTGGTGGGGGGGAACAGCACTCTAGAGCATCTTATGCCAGCATCTTGGTTAACCACATCACAAGTGAATTATTTTTCATCTACATTTTTTTTTTTTTCAGTTGCTACAATGCTTTTGCTTCTCATTTAACAAAGTATGTGAGATAAAGAATGGATAAATAAATATTAATGCTAAAAAATCTTTTAAATTTGGAACCTTCTTCAGATGGGAGAAGGGATAGTCAACTTGAAGACAATTCAGTCTTCTCTTAGCTTTCTTTTTTTCCCGTTAAATAATTCAAAATCCTTTAACCCTTCCTCATAATACCTGTTTTTTCAGTCTTTAATTTTATTCCTTTTGTCCTTTAACCCTACAGTGAAGCAACGTTTATGAAATATCCATAATAATCCTAAAGGATGCAGAACTAAATATTCTTATTCAATAAGGATCTATTTACTTTTATGCCCAGCATGTCTACACCTGTCTTTTACCTCATGTATTCTCAGCCTCTTACCCTTTGCAATTAACTTATAATTATTCAAAAGGGTAGTTTTTAGGGGGGAAAATCCTGCTATTATTTGCTAATAAACATAGGGGACCCTGTGGAAAACACATCCTGATTCTAAATCTGTTTCTTAATACTATTTACACAATAAGTGAATGAGTAAATAAATGAATGAACTGTGGTTCATGGCTGAATAACCATCTACTCAGGGAAGCAAGATGGTAAAGTGGATAAAATCAGAATTTTGGAATTAGGATAAACTTGAGCCCAAATCCTAGCATTTGTGTGTTCTTTGTACTCAAGCCTTTCTGACTCCGTTTCCATACCTATAGTGTGGAGATGAAAAATCTATCAGAAACATTTTATGAGGGCTAAAAGAGCAAATATATGTTCAAAAAAATATTGTAGCACATAGGAATTCAACCAGTGTTTCTTTCCTTTCTTTTTCCTACTGCCTAGGAAAAACTGTGCCAAGGGAATGCTCTCTTGGCTGTGCCCCTGAAGGGAGGGGTAGATCAGAAAGGCTGCATTGTAGCAGCCAGATAAAAGTTTGCATAGATATAGAGCAAAACTAATATTGGTTGTTTATTGCACACATTACTTGCGGGATTCTGTGCTAAGCCCTTACTATACATTATCTCATGTGACCTTTACTACAATACCATTAGGGTGGTGTTGTTATCATAATTTTACCTGTGAGAGAACGAGGGTGGGTGGGGAAAGGGGCATAGGTTAATAATGTGCTCTCTGCTCTTGAAAGCGTGGGAGCAGGGAGTGGGGGCAAAGGCCAAGTTATCTGGAACGATAATATCGGGCTGGGGGGAGGGTAACAAAAGAAGTGATGTCAGAGCATTAATAAGGGCAAGACCCTCTAGGACCTGGCAGAGCTTTGTAAGGACTTAGCTTTCACTCTGAGTGAGCTGGAAAGCCACAGAAATGTTTCAAACTAAGAAGTGGCATGTTGGATTATTCTTCTTGATAACTCAGCCTCTGCCTCCCTGTTATCTTGCTCTTTATGGAACACTCCAGGTAAGCTCTACTTCAAGGCCTTCACTGTCTTCTGCCTGGACTTTCCCCAGATGGGCTGTCTTCTTACCCTTTTAGGTCTTTACTTTCTCACCGAGGTCTTCCCTGATAACCCTATTTGAAATTGGAATCCCTAAACACACTTTGTCCCTTTTCCTTGCCTTATTTGTTTCTATAGCACTTATCACTATCTTAAATATTAGACTTTTACTTAGTTATATTGTTACTGTCTTCTCTTATTAGAATGTAAGCTTTGCCATTAGTGAACATCATACTAATTGATTTATACTTTTGACAGCCATCATAGAAATAATTGATTCAGAGAAGAAACATTAATGGATATTAGAACTAGTGATGTGGAACAGGAATTTTACATCTCCCTACCAGATACTTACTCATTTAAAGGGGAAAACAGCAACTTCACAGTGGAGAATCCTGGCACTATCTTAACCAAGTGATCAAAGTTAACATCACCAGTAATGGGATGAATTGGCCTCATGTGCCTGATCTGATATACTGAGAAGAACATAGTATCATAGAAACTTGGATTTCTACCCAAAATGCACAACCTAAGTCTAATCATCAGGAAACATTTGACAAACCCAAATATAAGGACATTCTACACAATAATTAGCTTGTATGCCTAAACACTGTCAAGACCATGAAGACAAAGAAAACTGAGACACTATTACAGATTGTAGGAGATGAAAGAGACATGACAACTCAATGCAATGTGTGACCCCAGATTGATTTTCTTATCACATAAAGAATGTTAATTGAGATAATTAGTGATATTTGAACAAGGTCCATAGATTGCCTAATAGCACAATATCAATGTTAATTTCCTGATTTTGATCATTGTATTTTGGTATTGTAGGAGAATGCCTTTGGTTTTAGGAAATACACATTGAAGTAGTTATGGGTAAAGGGGTCCAGAGGTTTTAATTTACTCTCAAATGATTCAGACAATAATAGAATAAATAGACAGATAGATTGAGGAAAGAGAGAAAACAATAAGGCAAATGTGGCAAAAGCTTAACATTTGGGAAATTTGGGTGAAGGGTATTCAGGAATTCTTTGTACTACTTTTGCAAGTTTTCTTTAAGTCTTAAGCCATGTTAAAATAAAGGTTTCTCAAAAAAAGAATGTAATGGTGTTAATAATGGGAGGAGCATATGAAAAAATATACCAAATGTACACTATGGACCATAGTTAGTGGTAATAATCCGATGATGTTCTCTCATAATCTGTAACAAATGTTCCAAAACAATGTAAGGTATTAGTGGAAGGGTGTTAAATGGGAATTCTGCACATTATGCATGATTGCTTTGTAAGTTCACTTTTCTAATAAATATATATATATATATATTTCAAGAAAGAAAGTCACATAAAAATACAATGTGATGCATTTGGAAAAAGACCTTGGCCAAAAGGGGGAAACATTAAATAAAAGAGTTTTTATGGCTAAGAGATTTCATAGTGGGTTGGAAGGTCATTCTGGAAATTGTGCTTATGCAGGTCTCGGGCAGATTTCACAAACTGCCACAGTAAACAAAGCCCCAAACAAGAGAGCTCTTGGGGAGTGGATGTTGCTCAAGTAGAGCTTCCTATATACGAGGTTCTGGGTTCAATCCTCGGTATGTCTTACAAACAAACAAACAAATGGGAGAAAAAAAAAAACAAACTCATTGGGGAGCGTATGTCGCTCAGTGGTTGAGTGCTTGCTTCCCATGTACAAGATCCTGGGTTCAATACCTGGTACCTCCTTTAAAAAATGCTCCTGAGGGCTCTAGGGACATCTAGACACCAGAGGCAAGGCACACAGCCTCATGAAATCAACAGCCCCTCGGGAGGCCCTATTTTGGAATCTATGATAATCTATTTCCCCAATATAACATAGTTATTTCCCTACTCATGATTCTTCTACTCCTTTAATTTGAACCTTTAATATTCAATATGCCTGTTAAATATATCTTTCAGAGACTTAAATCTACAGATTGTTCATATGCCGATTGAACAGTGAGTTGTAGCCAACTCCTACTTTCCAGTTCTTTGGGTTTGCCCTGGACAACCAAAAAACAAGGAGTATCAACAACTGCAAAGAAAACAATTCCTTCCATCTGCCCCATAATATCTAAGTCCCTTCTCAGCCTGAAGCAGTTAGAGTGGACATCATCCCAAACCCCTCAAGACTGGGGAATGAACAAACATAAAGGGGGAAGTGTAACCATGGACCAAAGTAGATTTACTGTTATTGTAGTTATTATTGTGCTAACAGAAGAATTTGTAACATTGATATAAAGATAGGGGTTACCAGGGGTTCAGAAGGGAGGGGGGGAAGGATGAATAGGTGGAACACAGGGCATTTCTAGGCAGTGAAATTATTCTGTATGATACTGCTATGACAGATGCATGACATTATACATTTGTCAAAGCATATAAAACTGTACAGCACAAAGTGTAAACCATAATGTAAATTATAGACTTTGGTTATTAACAATGCTTCAATATTGGTTCATCGATTGTAACAAATGTACCACACTAATGTAAGATGTTAATAATAGGGGAGCTATATGTGTGAGTGTGGGGGAGTTACATGGGAATTCCCTATACTTTTGGTGTAAGTTTTCTGTAAATGTAAATCTAAATCCACTTTAAAAATAAAGTTTATTACTACCAAAAAAAGAATGCAAGCTTCAAGAAGACAAGGATTTTGCTTTGCTTTGTTCACTGATGTAGCTCTAGCATCTAGAATAGTACTTAGAAACTGCTTGATAAATAATCCTTGTTGAATGAATGAACACTGGCTTGTGACTTACCAAGCTGTCGAACAGGCCAGCTCTGAAGGAATCTACCACACATCTATTTTACCCAGGGTTTTCTAAGGAACTGTCACCCTTCCTGCAGATTTGTACCTCTGAAGTCTGATTGTAAGTAAAGCAAAGGAGACTAAGGGTCCTGTGCTGGCCTCTACCCCTCACCTACTCACCTTCAACAGCGTTTTCAGAGATACAGCTATTGGTTCAAATAAAACATTTTATTAGTAATATATCCCAAAACATAGATAGCTGCATGGCCCCTATAAGTCAATTTAAAATTTTCAGGTGGCAGTGGAGAAAAGACTAGGTTCAAGATTAGGAGAGCAGTCATGGAGATCCCTCACGGCGTCTTTGTTACACAGTGGACACTTGGTGACTCACCGGGATGCCGTATCGGGTCCGATACAAGGTCCTCATGGCTACACTTGCTCCGCACAGGCAGCATTCATTCATGTCGGAGGCAATCTGACATGAAAGGCACAGGGGACAGAACATCCCACAAAGACCTGGGTGCAAGCGCAGAGAAATTAGTCAAAGTCATTATGATTTTGGCTAATTCACATAGCTCTCAAAAAAATGCTTGTTCAGGAAATGGCCTTAATTGACACTCTAAGAAAACAGTGGTGTCATCTGGCTCTTTTTGTCTTGCTTCTAGAGCCTAGTGTCCAGGCGTTGGGGGAAATTTGCAGGTTGTTACACTGGATCAAATATAATTGCAAAGTCTCCTGCCTTTCTGATTTGAGCATATGCAAATGATCTTTCCTCCCTTCCTTTGATAACATTTGGGTCATGTTTGCACAGGAAGTTTGAGGCAGCAGGATGTCTGAGAAACCCTCTGAAGACAATGGGAGGGTGTTAGGTCTGAAAATGCTGAGTGGAGAAATCATTAGGGCCAAAAGTGAGAAAAGTAATAAGGAACAGATTCTGGATGGTCTTAGGGAAAACTGTGGAGACCTATTATTGTTAAGAGGATGAAAGCAAGTAGATATTCATATCCAAAGCTTAGAAAGCTCACTACAATTTTACTTTAAAGGATCTGTACAAACCAGAACAGACAGGAAAGTGTTCTGAGTACAAGTCTCTTTAGAAAAGCTCTGGGGTGGAGTTTTGATATGGCTGTACCCTAGGTAAGAAGGGTCATGGATTTCCATTTATTGTTTTAGGCAGAAGGCTATCTTCAATGAACTTGGAACTTCCACCATACAAAAAAAAAAAAAAAAAAAGAGGAGACTTTCTCAAAACTGGTGGAAGCAAGAGGTGCAAAGAAGAGTGTCTTCAACTTCGATGACAATAGACTCTGAAACAAAGAAAATTTTCTCCCACAGAAATGTGCTTGGCAGCATGAAAGATTTAAGTCAGTAAAGCTTAAAAAAAGGCAATACTTCCCAAAATGGAATAATCATAGAAGTCAAAAGAGTATCATTGAAAGCAGGAAAACACAGAATTAGAAATGTAGAAAAGGGAAGCAGAAGATAAACTGGAAGAAAATGTCAAAACTTGGTGATAACTAACAAGTGAAAAATTTTAAAAAGAGGTGATGGATTTAGACAAAGATCATAAACTCAAGGCCAGGCAGATAAAATACATGAAAGAAATAGGTTGGGAGAAACAGAGTAGACAAGAGTGAATGGCAGATATAAGTACGGCAAGCTGGAGAGTGAAGGCCCCTTTTAGTGAGTGAGATAATATTCACAACAGCTGGCCTGTGCTGTGTGAGAATGAAGGACCATATTACCAGATTTTCCACATTTTCGGAGAAGCAAGAAATATAGATTTTTTATGTGGAATCTGATTTTATGTTTCCTATGATTTTAAAATTAAAGCAAGAAATACATCAAGAGAGCTCATTCTATACAAGATAAACAAAACACATTTGTGGGTTAAACCCACACAGGTTTCTAGTCTGCGACTTCTGAGTTAGAGCATACAGCATGGAGCTTAATGAAAGGAACAATAAATGACTTTTATAATGCCATTAATCTGCATCATTGTAATCAAGGAGCAAGCACTTACAAATCCCTATGCTGTCACAGCAGTCAAACACGTTGGTTTGCCAATCACTAACTGTCGCACCCGCTGTGCCATATCCTGGCTGTGAAACAACTGGATTCATTTTTAAGGTTACTCTCAGAAGGGCACTGCCTGTGAAAACAAAACAAAACAAAAGTATTAAGGACTCTGTGTATTGATTGGATATAAGGCAGATAACCAGTTGGGAAGACATTTCAGATTTGAGGTGGCGGTTAGGTCAGTGGTCTTAGCAGAACATTCTCAGAATACTGTTGATATTTAGGAAGTGGAAATATGAAAGTAGGGGGATGAGGCTTCCTGTTTGTCTCTCTCTCTCTCTGCTCCTTTTACCAATATCTTTTTTTATCTGCAAGATTTTTTTTTTTTTTTGCTGTTTTCATGACAACCTCCTGAACAAAGTCCATTTTGCATTTGAAGTCTGTTTACATTTCATAGTGATTATATTTACTTTTTACCAAGCTGTTGCAAAGACATTATTTCATTTGCTCCTTAGAACTCTGAGATAGAAATGATGGTGACCATTTTGATGGTTAAGTTCATGTGTCACCTTGGCCAGGTGATGGTGTCCAGTTGTTAGGTGAAGCAAACACTGGCCTGATTGTTTACTGTGAGGACATTTCATGGACTTTAATCATCAGTAAATTGATTGCATGTATGGCTGATTACACCTACTATCAACTGAGGAGATTGCCCCCAGCAGAGACTTCTCATTCAATCAGCTGAAGGCTTTAAAAGGAGAAATGATGATTTAAGCAGTCAGAAGAGAGACTTTCCATCTCTACTTCAGCCAGCCAGCTCCTCCTGGGGTATTCATTGAAAACCTTCATTGGGGTTCCCAGCTTGAGGCCTGCCCTACAGACTGTGTACTTGCCCATCCTCACAGGCACATAAGACAATTCTTATAAAACAGGGGTATAGGACACTCAGGCACATACAAAAATTGATGCTCCTTTCCAATTTTGCAATCCAAGGGCTATAAAAGCACTCTAGGTGTGCTCTGACTGATGACTCCAATTATCATGTATCTGCTCGTTTGTTTTTGTGGCTAATTGCTGAGGCTGCCCCTTATAATGATTCAGCTGGGCACCCTCCACAGCTCGTTTGGGTCCCAGTGGGGATTTGTTTCAGGAACAACATCTCCCGGGGCAGCAAAAACAGGGTTCTGAGGGGCCCCAAGTGCTTAGCTTCTTGTCTAGCCTTATCCAAAACTATCTGTCTTTCCTCTGGAGTCAGTAAAACATTCAATAATGCCTGAATATCTGCCCAGTTAGGCGTGCGTGTGTGGCAAAGATAGATACAAACAACCCTCCCATTTGTTCAGGATCTTCTCTATAGCCAGAGGTGCTATTTTCCCAATTTATTAAATCAGAGGTTGAGAACGGGGCATGTACCAGCACGAATCCTCAAGACTGTCCTTGATCATCAATTCCTAAAGGGACTTGACACATTGGGAATTACCCTACTGCAGAAGTGGCTGCTCCCTGACCAAACTGTACACCACCATGAGTGTGGGGTAGGGAAGCCACCCCTCCAGATGTACCCTCTCCTGGATCATGAGAAGGTGCCAGAGGGGCACTAGGAGCCCCCCATCAAACCTGCAGGGGGTGGCAGAAGAGGGAACAGAATATCATTTAAGGGGTCCCCTCTCTTCAGCTTGCTACTGCTAGAGGCTCTTTAAAACTAGTAATCTACATTTGCTTTTTTCTTAATAACCAGTCATTTTCTTAGGACAAAGTTACTTTCTTTTTCCTTAATAAAAAAACAAAAACAAACAAACAAACCAAAAACCACCTTCTATAGAGCTAACACATGTAAGTTACCAAAATGATTTTGGAATCTGTCTCCAAGCCAACCTCTTACAACATACAACTACCATCAAAATTAAAGATACTTGTCAGCATAATGATCTCATTTGGTTATACGCAAACACGACTTTTCTTCATTTCAAATACCTAGAAGTAAGCAATATTAGAACACTGATACCTCATAGGGATCTTTAATTTACTATTTCATCAGTATTTCTGAAACAGAGAGAGAGTTCTGAAACAGTTTTCTACAGGCAAGTTGGCAGGGCTAAGCCATAACTGAACTGCAGTCTTACAAAAGCAGCTAGCATTTTTGTATTTTTTTTGCCTCTTTTACTTTCATAGAGTTGTCTGGTTCAAAAGTGACTAAACTTTAACAGCACCAATTTTATTAATGTGGCTATCCAGATCTAATTAGAAGTAACATGAAAACAGCAGTACCAACAGAAGTTAGAGAGACAGAACAAAAGACTAGGAGCTCCTCAAAACCAACAGGTTCCCCAACTTCAAAATACAAAATGCAAATATGCAAAGTCAACAGGAGAACCCAAAATCTGAGATCTTGGATAACGGGCCTCAAACCCACCAGGTCTGTATTCACAAGCTCAGATCAACTCAAAATTCAACAGTCCCCTTGGCATGAGCAGACCAACAAAGCTAATTCAAGTCTCCTCTGAACAGCAGACAACGAAGTAGATGAAAGCAAAGATCAGAAGAGAGAATTCCACACACTCACCTAGCACAGGGAAAGAACCAGATTCAGAATCACCTTCATAACGCAGCGCCCAGTGTCCGTCCACGGCAGAAACCTCGCCCAGAACCTCCAGCCTCGGTCCTCCGGGAAAATCCCCGGGCGGCTGCTAGGCACAGAGCTGAGGGATCCAGGGAAGCCCTGCAGCCTGCGAGACACAGATCAGGGCTGCTCCGGGGGCTGCTTCCCAGAGCAGCGTGGGTCCTGCCGCGGTCACCAAATTGCTACCCTAAGGATGGCTATTTCCAATAGACAGGCCCTCCCGATCCTGCGCTACAAAAGACAAATGTGTCTATTAGTGAGAAGGTGATTTATTCCAACTGCACAAGCAAAGAACTGGGGGAATCTTCCCAAAACCAGTTCAAAGGGAAAATGGAAGCTAGGGTTTTTATAGGGGAAACGGGGGAGAAAGAGTAGTTGAGAAGAAAAACAAATTTAAAAACAACGAATAAAATACAAGCAATGCCAGGGGTCTTGTGAGGAGGTTACATGCAAATTCTCAGTCCTGTGTTGTCTCAAGCACATCCAACTTGTCCTTGACTTCAGAGGCTAATAAATCACAGTTTAGATATAGTTATGCAGGTGCAAGGCATTCGAGGCTCCTTTCTCAGACAACTGTTCAAGGAAATCAAACCTTTTGTCTCTGGGAAAAGTTACAGGTTCACACCATTCTGTCTGGTTTTGCTTTGAGATGTTATCTTATTCCTATAAGCAAAACTGAGAAGGTCTGGTTAATATCCTTCAGGGAACTAAGTGCAAAAAGTAAACTTCTAAAATTAGATTAATTGAAAAGCAATACAATTAGTTTTAGAATTTTCAAAGCTGCTTAAGAGGAAATCTCAATAAGCACATTTTCCAGCTATCACACCTTTGAACAAAGAGTATCAGATATCCGACTTATCCCAGAGCTGTGGTTCTTAAACATTTTTTGTTCCATGGACCCCTTTGCCAGGCAGATGAAAACCATGAACCCCTTACTGAGTCCACACTATACTGTGTATTATTTAATAAATATATCACACCTGCACCAACATGTCTTCACAAGAATAATGTTGTTTTTTTTTTAAATTTCAGTTCAAGCTCACAGACCCCTGGTTAAGAACCCCTGTCCCAAAACAACATCCTACCAAAATCTCAGTGATAACAGGAAGGTACAAGGGTGAGAAGCCAGCTGCCTGTACCAGATAAAACCAAGTTCCTTGGACCGGATCATTAAACGTGAGTGAACTAATCAGAATACTTAGAAGATGCTTACAGCTGAATGCTAGGCAGCCTCCTTTTTATTGGTGAAAGGACTCAGCTTGGTGAGCGTCCCACACTGATTTCTCAAGTATGTGAACGTGAGGAGGAAGACGGATTCCTGCATGTGGTATATGCCTCTCAGGAGACAATTGGAAGGAAATTGTCAGTGTAAGGCTAGCAAAATGCATCTATTCCAGAATTTTTAAAAACCCTTACCAAGGGGGAAAGAAAGGGATGTTACCAACTGGACTGATCAGTTCATCTAATCACATGTCATCAGAACAGTAGTGTTCCCACCTAGGAGATTCAGGAAATTATTTTTGTATTTCACACAGAAAAATCGAGCTCCAAATGAGCACATTCAGCTTTAGAAAACTGTATTATTTAACCCTAGAGCATCTTGTTTTAAATTTTTAGAAAATTTAAAATAAAATACTTTGCATTTTAAGTTGCCAATACAAGAGGCCACCGAGTTATTTTAATGCTCTTTTTTTCCCCAACAGGAACTTACAATTTGGGAATAACTTAAAGGCATGCAGAGAGACATTATGCCTTCCCTTTAGGCTAATAGAACCTGTGAAATTCAACTAGAGAAATCTCCTTAAAAGGACCTTTGAGCATACTTTGTCAAGTATAACCCCCCAGAAATTCGGCTGCCATAAAGCTGGAGCAATGCAGGGTACATGAGGGCATTTAAAAATAACTGACTCTCAACTGTCTTCCAGTCTTCCTGATTCCTAATAGGACATATATCAAGTCAGGTTTCCTGCACCATTAGGTGGTTTGATAAAGCACCAAGCTACTGTTGCTTTGTTTTTTTCTCTAGACAATTACATGCAGAAAAACACCCCTGCTTCATAGGAATCTTTAACGTTTTAGAATTTTGGTCTACCTTCTTAAAAGGCCCCAAAGCGAAAGGGAGCGGCATTTCTTAACGTGAATTTTCTCTAAGAACTCAAACTAATGCCTGATTTGGTAGCTAAACAAGCAGTTACAGTAGTTTGCTTCCTTAGGACAGTGGTAGAAAGTATAGAATGCTAAAACCCAGAAGCACTAAAATTCAGATGTACTTCCATCTACCTTTTGGCTTAAAGCTATAGATGATTCACCTTATCCGTTAAGTGTGTAACTAAAATATGTTATTAAAAATATCTCACATTTTTAGGAATACTTATCATTTCCCCCACTCTTAAGTGCATGTCAGTTGTAAAGAAAACGTAGCAAAAGGAGATATAGTTCTTTACAAACATTGATATTAAGAATTAAACATCTTCCAAGTACAGCCTAGAGTAAACGACTTGATGAGAAGGCTCTGTCTTTATAGTCAAATCACTCTAGGAGGCTTTTTTGAAACTGCAAGGTATAGAAAAATGTTTCACTGAAATTGCTATATATGAAAAATCACACCTGTCCTAATATATATCATACATCTGTTAATTCAATCAATTCACTTCCTAACTTAACACAGGGACTTGTATTTAAATACCTGAAAAATGTTTAGTTTTTTTTTTAAGGATATATGTGTGCATGGATGTACATATGTGTTGATTTACAGATTTGCCTTGTGCTACCTCTATATATATAGTGATAAATCTATGTTGGGTAACAATATAAATCAGCAGCTTTTCAACTTTAATGTGCACAGGAATCACCTAGGCATCCTGTTAGAATGAAGATTCTGATTCAGTGGGTCTGGGTGGGACTTGAAATTGCCTTTCTAACAAGCTCCCAGGTGGTGCCAATATGCTGCTCCCTGGCCAACCACTTGGACTGGCCTGGGACTAGATCATGCTAAGGAGCTGTGCAGGCAAACGAACCTGGGTTCAAAGCCACTTTCTCCCACATGTGTGTCCTTGGACAAGTAAACTAATTCCTCTGAGCTTCAGCGTTGACATCTTTAAAATGAGGATAATATGACTTATTTAATTGGATTGTTGTATTATGATAAGACTGTCTATAGTGGGTGTGCAATAAAATAAACGGCGGCACTTTATTTTCAAATGTTGAACTTCCTCTAGTCAAGACCCAGCATGTGCACAGCTGTGTCTACTTTAAATGCGGTTAAATAACAGGGTCTATGCTTGCTTTAGTAGTGTGAAAAAGCACCTGGCGACACAACACCTAAAAGGACAATGACAGTGTAGTGAGGCAGAATGACCAATGGATTAGGAACGAGAAGCCTTGTATTTTAGTCATTGCTGATATTTGGGCAGCTCAAACAAGAAAATGTATGTAAGAACATTTTGAAAGATGCAAAGAACTATATACATAAGAGATTGCTCAAGTACCAGTGAAAGTTGATGGTAAAAACCCAAGTGTGATATGTTGACAATATAATGACAATAGCTTACGCTTATAGAGAGACTTATGCTTTTCAAAGCCCTTTCATATACTTGATATCTATTTAACATCATCACTATTCAATATTCACAATAAACCAGACCACTCAGGGAGTTAAGTCTGATAATACTCTTTATAACAGACAAGAATACTGAGGCAAAGAGGTTAAGTGGCAAGGCCAAGTGATAATTCTTGAATAGTCCAATATCTCAAATTTATAAAAGACAAAATGAGGTTCCTCTTGAAGAAGTTAAACAACTCTACTGAATATTGGCTCCTCTGCCTCTTCCCAGTCTCAGTAGGGTGAAAATATGGAGAATACATCGAAGAATATATTACAGAAATCAAAAGATGAGGAAGTGGACTGAGTAGTCCAGTCTAACAGGTCAGAGCATGGACTCTGGCCCTATACTCCAGCTTTCCCATTGACTAGCTGTGTGACGTTGGGCAAGTTACTTTACATCTCTGTGCTTTCATTTCCTCATCTGTGAAGTGGGGATATTAACAGTACCTAGCTCACCAGGCTATCAGGGGGATTAAATAAATTAATGTTTGAAAAGTCCTTAGAATGGTACCCAGCACGTTGTAAATACTTTATGAATACAGAGGACAGTATTTAAGTATAAAAAATAGAGGGAGAATCATTACAACACCCCCCGCTTACTCTCTCCTAGATATTTCCAGGTGTGGGTAGCTTTTCTCCAAATGTAGGAAAGAAAGGGAAAGAAGCAGAAAATAAGTCACATGTCCTAAGTAACAGAGTGGCAGGGCCAGTGGTTCTTCAAAGCCTTTATTCTTTCCCCTGAACTCTGTCAGTCAGGATTATAAATCTTGGCCATCTGAAAAGGACAAGCCCTATTCAGGAATAAAAGGTAAGCATTTTCCTAGATTGTCCTGTCTCAGTTACATTTCGGGACTGTAGGTAGATAAGTAGTTTGTAACTGACTTTGCTTTTCTTTCTCTTAATTATTATTATTTTTTAATGTCTTGAAACCAATCACTCAAAAACCTGTCCTAAAACTCCACAAAGTGGGTTTAGATCAGTGGTTCTTAACCAAGGATTATTTTACCTGCTAGGGAACACTTGGCAATATCTGGAGACATTTTTGGTCATCACAACTGGGGAAGGTGGGGAGTGCTACTAGCATCTGGGGGTAGAGACCAGGGATGCTGCTAAACATTCTACAATGCACAGGACAGTGCCCACCCACCCTCTTTAAAAAAACAAACAAAGAATTCTCGAAATCCAAGTATCAGTAGTACCAAGATAGAGAAATCTTGATTTATAGAGCATCGTGGAACATGAGCATTGGAGCGTTGGAGGGGATTATTAAAGGTCACTTAATCCAGTTTCCATAAAATGTCTAAATCCTGTCTGTAATCTCCTGTCTGAGAAGCAGTCCTTGTGAAGAATGAACCCCAACATATTATTTCTTAGTTGGAAATATTCAAAATACAAGCTCTGGAACTCAGAAATCATTTCATGACACACTTCTCTAACCCCCATCCATTTGTTCTCTAGTCTGAAATTCCTCTTTCCAGTGGCAACTCCTGCTAGGCCCAACTCTCCACACACACCCCTCCACCTTTTTTCTCTTCCCTCTGCTTATTGTTCTACCTTAAAATTGTAACCTGCCCCATTCTACAACTTTTTTCTCTTTTATAAAAAAAAATTTTTTTTTAGGAGGTACCAGGGATTGAACCCAAGACCTCATATATGGGAAGGAGGCACTCAACCATTGAGGTACATCCATTCCCCAATGAAAGTTGATTTTATCTTTTGTTTGTTTTGTTTTTAGTAGGTACCAGGGATCAAACCTGGGACCTTGTACATGGGAAGCAGGTGCTCAACCATTTGAGCTACATACACTGCCCTAAAAAACTTTTAAGTATATTGAATGTATAGTAAAATGAAGAAATCATGCAGAGCTTGGTGGATTTTCACAAAGCAAACACTTTCACGGTTCCTGCTACGATTACATGAACCACTACAACATGTTGTCGTTACAACGTGACCAAGAACTAGGGCACTACCAATACCCCAGAAGCCCTCTTTAATTTCCCTGCCAGTCATCACCCTCTGTCATGTATTCTAATGCAGAAGACTAGTTTTGCCTGTATCTGAATCTTATATATGTTGAATTATACATTATTTATTCTTTTGTGTCTGGCTTCTTTTGCTCCAAATTATGATTATGAGATTCAACCATGTTGTTGGTAACAATAATTTATTCATTTTATCATTGCTGTACAATATTCCATTATATGAATATACCACAATGTATTTTTGCTACCATTGGTGGACATTTGTATTGTTTCTAGTTTGGGCTATTACAGACAGTATGCTACTGCTATGAACATTCTTGCACATATTTTTTGATGGATATATGTATGCACTTCTGTTGTGTATACATCTAGGAGTGGAATTATGGGTTCTAGTATTAGTAGCTAGTGCCAAATAATATTCCAAAGTGGTTGGACCAATTCACCCCTGTCAATAATGTATGAAAGGTCTAGTTCCTCTACATCCTTACTAATACTTGGTATAAGCATCACCTTTCTTTTAGCCAGGGGTTGCTAAGGAATCTTGGAAGCAAGAGTCTAGGTTTAAGATTGAAATTAGAACCTATGGTTAAATGATTAAAATAGGGTGGCCACATTTAGAAAAAAAATACAGGATACCCAGTTAGATTTGAATAAGTATGTCTGTGGTGGTTTGAAGCTGTACGCACCCCAGAAAAACATGTTCTTAAATCAAATCCATTCCTGTGGGTGTAAATCTATTGTAAGAAGGACCTTTTGATGTGGCTACTTCAGTTATGGTAGGCTCCACCTCAGTAAGGATGGATTTTAATCCCATTACTGGAGCCCTTTATAAGAGAACGAAATTCAGACACAGAGAGAGAAAGCCACAGGAGGCAAGAAGCTGAACCCGGAACTGAAGGGAGATGCTGCCATTTGCCTTGCCATGTGGTGGAGGAGCCAAGAATTGCTGGCAGCTAGCCCCAGAATGCTGGTCTTTGGGAAGAAAACATTGCCTTGATGATGCTTTGATTTGGTCTTTTTCCCAGCCTCAAACGGGGAGAGGTTAAATTACCATTGTTTAACTTGACCCATTTCATAGTATTTGTTTGAGAGGCTGAAGAAACAAACAATGTCCCATGCAGTATTTGAGTCACACTTATCTAACAAATTATTCAATGTTTATCTGAAATTCAAATATAATTGGGTGTCTTGTATTTTATCTGGCAACCCTATTTAGGGAGAGTTGGGGGTATGACTTTGATGCTAGCACCACAACAATGGATAACTGCCCTCACCACATGTTTACAGGAATGAAAAGTGGTGGGGAAGAAGCAGAAACAATGGGGCTGAGTGACATTATCAACATGATAATGTAAGACATCCCCTGGAAAAGCCTCCTCTCAGAAACAACTAATAGAAGGACAAATTCCATTTGCTTGGATGTCTGAATGATGGTAGAGACTGGAGAAGGACTCTACAAATGCTGCATTGAAGAAAAAAAAAAAAAAACACACAACAAAAAAGGATAGCAGATCTATGACCTGGACCTACCAGCCTGGACCCCACCCCCTTACTTGGCTCCACCCAGGTTATGAGTCACAGAGATGTGGCATGGCTCAGGTACCTCCTGCCATGAATGCAGATCATCAGCCACTAACAGCATTGAGGTAGAACCCCATGCATATCCAGGGACAGTGGCCCAAGTCTATAGAGACGCAGAGTGGAAAACAAGTGATTGACCAATGTGTGCATACAAAAAGGCCCACAGGAAATAAAATAGACTGTGGCAGAACTGTTGTCAAGAGATGCACACATTAAGCCTAGTCTTTGATTGCTGGATCACCTAAATGAAAAAAAAAAAAACAGACATTTTTGGATTGACCCCATTTGGATCACCGGGGTAGGATACACTAATGGGGAAGCAACCAGAAGCAAAAAAGCTTCACAGAAAATAGAAAAGGGGAGAACTGACTTGCTGTAAGGCAGAATGAATCCTCAAACTGGAAAGTGTAGTGAGTGAGGGAGAGAAGTTAAACAAATCATACAAATTGAGGAGAAAATTCTGTACAAAAACTAACAGAACAGATCAGGATTCTCAGAGAAGGAACAAAGGAAAGGAAGCTTTCTCCTGGAGGTGTAACAATTGCACATAAAAGGGCAATCTTAAAAGTTGTACCATATGATCAAAGCAAGAATCAGGTAGAGAAGAGCTGAGAAAATCTGAACAGTTAAACATGGGCTACTCTAAAGGTCCAGTATAAGCTGGATCAAGTATCCTAGAAAAGCCTTAACATGCAACCAATCTATAATAAAACTCCAGGCAAGAGGGAGAAAATGAGCTTCAGAGTTAGCACATCAAAATAACCAGACACCTAGACATCAGTAAAAAATTACAAGCCATACTAAGAAATGGAAAAATATGGCTCAGACAAGGGAACAAATTAAAACATCAAAGGAGACACAGAATTTTGAAAAAAACTAATCAAAGAAGTTCTAACAAATCTAAAACAATTCAAGGAGATGACAGAAAATATAGATAGAAAAAAACTAATGGTGGCTACAGAACTAAAGGAGTTTTTTGGAAGACAATGGGTGAGTATTAAGAAGAATTTGAAAGTTGTAAAGGAAACATAACAGAAATTATGGAGATGGAAGACCAAACAATGGAGATTAGAAATATACCAGAGGAATACAATAGCAGATTTGAACAGGCAGAAGGTAGAATTGGCAAACTAGAGGACAGAAAAATTGAAATCATATAGTCAGAATGGATATAGAAAAGAATAGAAAAAATCGAGTAGTCTGAGGGACTTAAGTGACAGCACAAAGTGCACAAACATACACATCCTGGGTGTCCTAGAGGAGAAGAGAAGGGGAAGGGTGCAGAAAGACTATTTGAGGAAATAATGGCCCAAAATTTCCCAAACTCTTCTGAAAGACATAAATATACATGTCTAAGAAGTGCAATATACTCCAAACAGAATAGACCTACTCTGAGACACATACTAATCAGAATGTCAAATTCCAAAAATTAATAGAAAATTCTGAAAGCAGCTAGAGAAAAGTGATTCATCGCGTATAAGAGATCCTCAGTAAGACTAAGTGCTGGTTACTGATCAGAAACCATGGAGGTGAAAAGGCAGTGGGATGATATATTTAAGATACCATAAGAGAAAAACTGCCAGCTCAAAATTCTTTATCAGGCAAAACTGTCCTTCAAAAATGAAGACGAGTTTAAAACATTCACAGATGAACAGAAACTGAGAGTATTTGTCAATAAAAGGCCTGCCTTACAAGAAATATTAAAGGGAGTTCTGCAGGTTGAAAAGAAAGACAGGAGAGGGTGGCTTGGAGTAGTGAGAAGAAATAAAGATCTTTAGTAAAGGATTACTAAAAGAATAAATGCAAAATCTAATAGTACTGTATCCTCAATATACAACTCTAGTCTTTAATTCCTTTAAGATTCAGAATACAATTGAGAAAGGAAAAGGCATGTTTCCTGATAATGGATTTGCAAAATGTAAACAGATAATGCGGGCCAAAAACAATATAAAAAGGGGAAACAGAGGGATATGAGAACAGAGGACATGAATTTTATTGAAGTTTAGTTGGTATCTTTTTTAAAAAAGCAAATCAATTTTACTGATACATATTTTTTAAACATTTTTTAACTTTATTTTGTACATTTAATAATTGAAAATATAAACAATTAAAAACTAAAAAGTAAACACAGATGAATAAATATATACATTTCTCAATTAAATGTAATGGATGCATATGATACATATTAATAAAGCATACAATTCATCCAAAGTGAACAATCAATGGTATTTGGTATAATCACATAACTGTTGTATTAGTCAGTCAAAGGGGTGCTGATGCAAAATACCAGAAATCTGTTGGCTTTTATAAAGGGTATTTATTTGGGGTAGAAGCTTACAGTTACCAGGCCATAAAGCATAAGTTATTTCCCTCACCAAAGTCTATTGCCACACGTTGGAGCAAGATGGCTGCCGACATCCGCCAGGGTTCAGGCTTCCTGGGTTCCTCTCTTCCCAGGACTCATTTTTCTCTGGGCTCAGCTGCTCTGCTTTCTCCACAAGGCCAGATGTAGACTGTCAGGCAAATGGTTCTGTCTCTCTCCCTGAGGCCTCTGCCTGTGTTTAATGGAGACTTCGCTCCTTCCTCACGTTTCTGCTTCTCTGTGTGTTTACTTCCCAGGCTCCAGGATCAAAACTCCAACTTCCCTTCTCTGTGGTGTGGTTTCTCTGTGAGCTCCCACCCACCAAGGGGGCCAAGACACAATGTCCTACTGACGTGGCCCAATCAAAGCCTTAATCATTATTTAATCAAGTAAGAGTAAAACCTCTGAATCTAATACACTCTAATATGTCCAGAAGAAAAGACCAGTTTACAAACATAATCCAATATTTCTTTTTGGAATTAACAATAATATCAAACTGCTACACTCCAGCCTCTGAATTCCAAAAAGACATTACAATATTCAAAAAAACCTTATTTTGGGCCATATACTTTTATAAATTTTGATGAAGTTTAACGTGGTCTGTATCCATCCTTGCAAGATCATGTAGAACAATTCCACCTTCCCAAAATGTCCTGTGTTCCATCTTTTCTATTATTCCCTCCCTCTCCCCTCTGAACCCACAGTAACCACCAAGATTAACTCATTGAAGGACCAGATTCATAGTTACTTGCAACAACATTGAGGGCTTGACATACTGTCCTGTCTTCCCCTATTAGGCACTGCCTGGCTCTCAAGAGACTCCTGCCCCTCTATTTGAGATCATAGCAGGACTCCCCAGAATGGGAGTCCAATACCTTCTTGCTCATTATGTAAGTCTCCACCCCCTGGTACAACACACTATGGCAAGATGAATACTAAACACTCCCTAGAAGCTTGCCCCAGATACGAACTGTCCTGCGTGCCCCCCACATCCAACACCTTAAAACAGTAACCCTCCCCTGCCATGCTTGCCAAAAGAACATTCCCAATGTTGTAGTTCCAACCACATACCCACAAATCCCCAGAGTTCACCTGTTCCTTCCCTCATGCTTGCCAAAAGAACATTCCCAATGTTGTAGTTCCAACCACATACCCGCAAATCCCCAGAGTTCACCTGTTCCTTCCCTCAACCCTCCCCCCAATTCCATAGACAGTCCAACCCACCCTCCCCACCCTACCCTTCTCACAGACCTGTACTGCCCAGCCCAATAGGATTATTGCACCAATGTCATGCCCATCCACTGCACAACTCCACCATTCCACATTATCATAGATTTTGCCCATATGGCTATTGACTCACAACCTTCCTCTCGCTTTCTGTCTCCTGTAGCCCTATCCATCCAGACTCTACCTCTGTGAGTCTGCTCTGTTTGCTTAATTCATATCAGTGAGGTCATGTAATATCTGTCCTTCAGTGCCTGGCTTGCTTCACTCAACATAAGATCTTCAAGATTCATCCCTGTTATCCCGTGTGTTAATACTGCATTCCTTCTTACAGCTGAGTAATATTCCATTGTATGAATGTACCACAATTTGCTTATCTATTCGTCTGTTGATGGGCATTTGGTTTGTTTCCAACTTTTGGCAATAGTGAATAATGCTGCTATGGACATTGATGTGCATATATCTGTTCGTGTCCCTGCTTTCAATTCTTCTGGGTATATACCCAGGACTGTGGTTGCTGGCAGTTCTATAGTTAGCTTCCTGAGGAAATTGTCCTCCACAATGGCTGCACCATTCTATATTCCCACAAGCAGTGGATGATGGTTCCTATTCCACTACATCCTCTCTAACACTTGTAATCCTCTGTTTATTTAATACCCGCCAATCTAATGGGTATAAGATGATATCTCATGGTAGTTTTGATTTGTGTTTCCCTAATAGCTAGTGACACTTTTTAGCCATTTGTAGTTCTTCTTTGAAGAAGTATCTATTCAAATCACTTGCCCATTTTTTAAATGGGTTGTTTGTTTTATTTTCAAGGTATAGGATTTCTTTATATATGCTGCATATTAGGCCCCTATCAGATATATGATTACCAAATATTTTTCACATTGAGTAGGCTGCCTTTTCACTTTCTTGACAAACTCCTTTGAGGTGCAAAAGTTTTTAATTTTGATGAGGTCCCATTTATCTATTTTTTCTTTCATTGCTTGTGCTTTAGGTGTAAAGTTCACAAAACCATTTCTGAATACAAGGTCCTGTAGATGCTTCCCTACATTATCTTCTAGGAGCTTTATGGTCTTAGCTTTTATATTTATATCTTTGAAGTTAAACAACACAATCTTAGACAAACAGTGGGTCAAGGAGGAAATCGCAAAAGAAATCAGTAACTACCTTGAAATGAATGAAAATGACAACACAACATATCAAAGCCTATGGGATGCAGCAAAAGCTGTACTGAGAAGGAAATTCATAGCCATAAATACCTATATTAAAAAAGAAGAAAGAGCTAAAATCAAAGACCTAACTGTACACCTGGAGGAAATAGAAAAAGAACAACAAACTAACCCCAAAGAAAATAGAAAGAAGGAAATAACAAAGATTAGAGCAGAGCTAAATGAAATTGAAAATAAGAAAGCACTAGGAAAAATAAACAAAACCAAAAGGTGGTTCTTCAAGAAGATTAATAAAATTGACAAACCTTTAGCTAGAGTAACAGAGAAAAAAATAGAAAAGATGCAAATAATAAAATAAGAAGTGAGGAAGGGGATATCACCACTGACCCCACAGATATAAAGAGTATCATAAGAGGATACTTTAAACAATTGTATGCCAACAAGATAGGTAACTTAGAGGAAATGGACAAGTTCCTAGGAACACATGAACAGCCTACAATGATGAAAGAAGAAATCGATGAACTCAATAGACCAATCACAAGTAATGAGATAGAATTTGACATCAAAACCCTCCAAACTAAGAAGAGCCCAGGACCAGATGGCTTCACAGGTGAATTCTACCAAACATTCCGGAAAGAACTAACACCTATCTTGCTTAAACTCTTCCAGAAAATAGAAGTGGAGAGAACATTGCCTAACTCATTCTATGATGCCAACATTACCCTAATACCAAAGCCAAAGACACCACAAGAAAGAAAAACTATAGACCAACCTCTCTAATGAACCTAGATGCTAAGATCCTCAACAAAATACTTGCTAATCATATTCAACAACACATAAAATGAATCAAACACCGTGACCAACTGGGTTTCATCCATGGTATGCAAGGATGGTTCAATATAAGAAAATCAATCAATGTAATACACCACATAAACAGATTGAAAGAAAAAAATCACATGAGCATCTCTTTAGATGAAGAAAAAGCATTCGACAAAATACAGCACACTTTCCTGATAAAAACACTGCAAAAGATAGGAATAGAAGGAAACTTCCTCAACATGATAAAGGGTATATATGAAAAACCCACAGCTAACATATTCAATGGTGAAATCCTAAAAGCTTTCTCTCTAAGATTGAGAACAAGCAAGGATGCCCACTTTACCGCTCTTATTTAACATTGTGTTAGAAGTACTTGCTTGAGCACTTAGGCAAGAAAAAGATATAAAAGGCATCCAAATTGGAAAGGAAGAAGTAAAAATTTCACTATTTGAAATAACATGATCCTATACATAGAAAGTCCTGAGAAATCTACAACAAAGCTTCTAGAGCTTATAAATGAGTGCAGTAAAGTGGAATTTTATAAGATCAATGTGCAAAAACCAGTAGTATTTCTGTACACCAATAATGAGCAATCTGAAGAGGAAATCAAGAAGAAAATCCCATTTACAATAGCAACTATGAGAACCAAATATCTAGGAATAAATTTAACTAAAGATGTAAATGACTTATATGCAGAAAACTACACTACACTGTTAAAGGAAATCAAAGATGTCTTAAATAAATGGAAGAATATTCCCTGTTCATGGGTAGGAAGACTAAACATCATTAAGATATGTATTTTACCCAAACGAATATACAGATTTAATTCAATCCCAATAAAAATCAACACAGCATTTTTTACTGAATTGTACAAACTATGAAATTTGTTTGGAAAGGCAAGAGGCCCCGAACAGCCAAAGACATATTGAAAAAGAAAAATGAAATCAGAGGAATCACACTACCTGACTTTAAAGCATACTACAAAGATACAGTGGTCAAAACTGCATGGTATTAGCACAAGGACAGACATACTGACCATTGGAACCAAATTGAGAGTTCTGATATAGATCCCTGCGTATACAGTCACCTGATATTTGACAAGGTCACCAAGCCCACTCAATTGGGAGAAAATGGCCTTTTCAACAAATGGTGCTTGGAGAACTGGATATCCATATCCAAAAGAATGAGAGAGGAACACCACCTCACACCTTATATTTATTTATTGTTAAGCAGTTTTATTGAGATAAATTCACATACCATATGATCTACCCAAAGTGTATTATCAATGGTTTTTAGTATAACCACAATGTTGTGCAATCATCACCACAAAAAAATTTAGAACAATTCCATTACTCCAAAAAGAAAAATTCCACAACCCTTAGCAGTCACCTCTTAATTCTTCTATCCTTTCCCAGCCTTACATATCCACTAATCTAATTTCATCTTTTTAAAATAGATTTACATTTTACATACATGAAATCATACAATATGTAATAATTTGTGTCTATTTCTTTCAATTAGCATAATGTTTTTCTCTGATATCAACATCTTGTATTATTAACATATATTACTTCAGTTTCAAAGAAAAACAGTTTTATATATGCTATTTTACCCATACTCATATATTACATGTATGCAATTCAGTTCCATGTTACATTTTTTAGCTTTCATTTTATATATACATGACCTCAGACTTTCCCTTTAAACCATTGTCATACCCATATAATAGTACTGCTAGTTACAAGCATTATGTTGTGCTCACCTTTTCTATTCATTTCCAAAGATTAACACACATCCTTTTAATCAATTCTGTACAAGTAAACCCATAGCTTTCCATTCTCTAACCTCACTCTATTTTCTGGTAACCCATATTCAAGTTATTTAACTCCATAAGATTACACAATATATTTACTTCATAGTAGTGCAATTATAGAGTATTTGTCTTTTTGTGTCTGGCTTGCTTCACTCAACATAACATCCTCCAGGTACATCCATGTTGTCATATGCTTCATAACTTCATTTCTTCTTACAACTGTATAATATTCCATCATGTGTATACACCACTCTTTATCAATTCATTGATTGATGTACATCTGGGTTGTTTCCATCTTTTGGCATTCGTGAATAATGCTGCTGTAAACATCAGTGTGCAGATGTCTGTGTATGTCACTGCTCTCAGCTCTTCTAGGTATATACCCAGTAGTTGTATTTCCAGGTCACATGGCAAATCTATAATCAACTTCTTTAAGAACTGCCAAGCAGTCCTCCATTTGTTTGTACCAGTCTACATTCCCAGTAATAGTGAATAAGCTTCCCTCTCTATCCACATTCTCTCCAACACTTATAGTTCTCTGTTGTTTTAAGTGTCTATTCTGATAGGTGTAAAATGATATCTCATTGTAGTTTCGATTTGCATTTCCCTAATTGCTAGTGATGTTGAACATTGTTTTCACATGCCTTTTTTGCCATTTGTATTTCTCCTTTGGACAAATGTCTATTCAAGTCTTTTGTCCATTATTTAATTGGGTCATTTGTCTTTTTATTATTGAGTTGTAACATCCCTTTATATATCATGGATATTAAACCATTATCAGACATATGATTCCCAAATATTTTTTTCCCATTGAATCAGCTGCCTTTTCACCCTTTTGACAAAGTTCTTAGAGGTGCAAAAGTGTTTAATTTTGAGGAAGTCCATTTATATATTTTTTCTTTGGTTGCTCATGCTTTGGGTGTAAGGTCCAAGAAACCACCAAATTCTTTAAGATGTTTTCCTATATTTTCTTCTAGTACTTTCATGGTCATGGCTTTTATATTTAGGTCTTTGATCTATTTTGAGTTGATTCTTGTATAGGGAGTGAGATAGGGGTCTTCCTTCATTCTTTTGGTTATGGATATCCAGTTTGCCCAGCAACATTTGTTGAAGAGTCTGTTTTGTCTTATTAACATGTAGGTTTGCCAAAACCAGATGGCCCTAGAGGTGAGGGTTTATTTCTGGACTCTCAATTCTATTCCATTGATCTATGTCTATCTTTATGCCAATACCATGCTGTTTTGACCACTGTAGTTTTGTAATGTTTCCAAGTCAGGCAGTGAAATTCCTCACACATTGCTCTTCCTTTTTAGAATGCTTTTGGCTATCTGGGTGCACTTTCCCTTCCAAATGAATTTGGTAATTGCTTTTTCTATTTCTGGAAAGTAGGCTGTTGGAATTTTGATTGGTATTGCATTGAATCTATAAATCAGTTTGGGTAGGATTGACATCTTCACTATATTTAGTCTTCCAGTCCATGAACCCGGAATGTCTTTCCATTTGTTTAGGTCTTCACTGATTTGAGTCCTGCCTTGTTACCTAACACATGGTCTATCCTGGAGAAAGATCCATGAGCACTTGAGAAGAACATATAACCTGCTGAGTTTGGGTGCAACCTTCTGTCTATGTCTGTTAAGTCTAGCTCATTTATCATAATGTTCAAGTTCTCTGTTTCCTTGTTGATCTTCTGTCTAGTTGTTCTATCTAATGATGCGAGTGGCATGTTGATGTCTCCAACTATTACTGTAGAGATGTCTATTTCTCCCTTCAGTTTTGCCAGAGTTTGCCTCATATATTTTGGGGCACCTTGGTTAGTCGCATAGATATTTTTGACAGTTATTTCTTCCTGGTGGATTGTCCCCTTTATTAATATATAATGACTTTCTATATTGCTTATAACTTCTTTGCATTTGAAGTCCGTTTTGTCAGATATTAGCATATACTACTGCTGTCTTTTTGGTTAATGTTTGCCTGGAGTATCTTTTTCCAACCTTTCACTTTCAGCAGGTTTGTATCCCTGGTTCTAAGGTGAGTCTCTTGTAGGCAGCATATGGATGACTCCGGTTTTTTTTTATCTTTTCTGTCAGCCTATATCTTTTGATCGGGGAGTTTAGTCCATTCACATGCAATGATATTACTGTAAATGTATCATTTATTTCCATCATTTTATTTTTTGGTTTTCATATGCTGTATCTTATTTTTGTCTTTTTCTCTTTTGATTATACTTTCTGTTCTTCTTGTCTCCTACACTCTTCTATAAGCCCCTCTCTCCTGTTTTTTTCTTTCAGGTTGTATGGCTTCCTGTAATATTTCCTGCAGAGGTGGATTCTTTTTCACAAACTCTCTCTTAGTTTCTGTTTGTTTGTAAATATTTTAAACTTACCTTCATATTTAAAGGACTATTTTGCTGGATTAAGAATTCTTGGCTGGTAGTTTTTCTCTTTCAGTATCCTAATTATATCATACCACTGTCTTCTCATCTCCATGGTTTCTGATGTGGATTCTGCACTAAGTCTAACTGGGTGGCCCTTGTATGTGATGGTTTGTTTCTCCCTTGCTGCTCTGAGAGTTTTCTCTTTATCTTTGACATTTGACATTCTTAGTAGTATGTGTCTTGGAGTAGGTCTATTTGCATTTATTCTGATTAGGGTACACTGTGCTACTTGTACATGTCATTACATTTCTTTAATGAGATTTGGGAAATTTTCAGGTATTATTGACTCAAAGATTTTTTCTGCCCCCTTTCCTTTCTCTTCTCATGACACATAAGTTACATTTTGTGTTATCATCCAACTTCCTGAACCCCTGCTCAATTTTTTCCATTCTTTTTTCTCTTTGTTCTTTGGTTTCTTCAATTTTAGCTGTTCTGCCTTCATTATCACTTATTCTTTCTTCTATCATTTTGAGTCTGCTGTTGTATGCCTCTAATGTGTTTTTTACCTCATCTATCATGTCTTCATTCCCATTAGCTCTGTTACTTTTCTATTCAGATTTTCAAATTCTTCTTTTTGCTCGCTCAGTGTCTTCTTAATGTCTTTTTATCTCTTTAGCCATATTGTCTTTCAACTCATTAATTTGATTTTGGAAATTTGTGTGCATCTCGTTGATTAGTTGTCTCAAATCTGGTGTCTCTTCTGCGGCTTTGATATATCCCTTTTCTTGGGCCATTTCTTCCATTTTCTTAGTATGGCTTGTAATTTTTTGCTGATGTCTAGGCATCTTATTAGGATGGTGAGTTTACTCAGATGCTCAATTTCTTTCTCTTTCATTGGGATTTAGTGGCAGGAGGCTGTGTGTTACTGTTCTTTGGTTCTTGGTTCAACCTGTTCTGGGTCTTTAGGATTGTCCCTGTTAGTTGCTCAAATCTGGGCCCTGGGCCCAGTAATACATTGCAGACCCACTTCCAAGAGCCTTGAGTTGGGAGGCTGTAAAGGCTGGAAAAAAGCCTTTCTTGTTTACTTTTAATTTCCTCATGTGCACTTCCTTATTCTGCCAGCAGATGGCACTATTTGAGAACCCTCTCAGTTCAAAGCCTAGTGGGTGTGTGTTTTCTGCAACATGGACCAGAGCAATGTGATAGAGGATACTGCCTGGAAGCTAAGAGCCTTGTAATTCAAACTTTCTCAGAGGCACTTCTCCAGACTTTTCTGGCAGCCCCCTCCCTTCCCCCAGGTAGGAAATAATTCCACTCCCTTCTGCGTCCTTAACTAGTCCCTGTCAGCAGAGATTGAGAGGGTCAGCTCTCTAGTCCCTTGCCAGCTCCCAAGGCAAATAATGGTGTGGGCCCACCCTGCCTGGAAGGGCTCATGGATCCAAAGCTGAGTCAGCCTTAGGCTGTGTCCCTATCTCTGCCCTTTCCTGGGAATGTGGATCCCTGGGGCCCCCTTTGTCTGTATCCACTGGCCCCAGAGGCCTGAGAATTCAAAATTGTGTGTAGTGTGGGGGAGGATTGCAGCAGTTGCAGCTGCAGCTTTTAACTTACAGTTTTGCCATCTCTATTCCTTTCCTTTGCCCCTCTCTCTTCTGGGTGGTGTCCGGCTTTCCCCTGGTGTCCTAAACCCTAAAAGATTTTTTTCCAGGATGTTTCTGCCTGTCCTCTAGGTATTTTTCTGGGAGAGAAGAGAGTCCCGTGTCTTTCTAGTCCACCATATTCCTTGGAGTTCTAAGTTGGTATCTTTTTAAATTAGTAGCTTATAGATGTAGGTGTGTAATACAAACCCCAGGGTAACCACAAAGAAAGCATTTTAAAAATATAAAGAAACCAGAATGAGAAGGAGCAGTCAGAAACATCACAAAAGTCCAACAGAGGAGGAGGTTGCAATTAAGGAAAAGAGAGGGGAAGCGGCTGTGGCTCAATCAGTAGGGCTCTCGTTTACCATATGGGAGGCCCCGGGTTCAGTTCCCGGGGCCTTCTGGTGAAGGCAAGCCCGCCCGCACGGCGTGGTTAGCTGACCCAGTGAGCACAAGCAGCAAGGGGGGGATAAATGAATAAATAAATAAAATCTTTAAAAAAAAAAAAAAAAAAAAAAGGAAAAGAGAGAAACAAACAAACAAACAAACAAATAAATAGTATGACATATAGAAACCAAAGGACAAAATGACTGAAGTACTGCCTTTACAGTTATAACACTGCATGTTAGTGGATTAAGCTCCCCAGTCAAAAGACACAGATTGGCAAAATGGATAAAAAGCATGATCTAACTATTGTTGTTTATGAGACTCACCTTAGATCCAAAGACACAAATAGACTGAAAGTGAAAGGATGGAAAAAAAGATATTCTATGCAAACAGTAAGTAAAAAAAGAGCTGTGTTGGAAGCGGCTGTGGCTCAATCAGTAGGGCTCCCGTTTACCATATGGGAGGCCCCGGGTTCGGTTCCCGGAGCCTCCTGGTGAAGGCAAGCCCGCCCGCACGGCATGATTAGCTGACCCAGCGAGCACAAGCAGCAAGGGGGGGATAAATGAATAAATAAATTAAAAAAAAAAAAAAAAAAAAAAAAAAAAAAAAAAAAAAAAAAGAAAAAAAAAAAGAGCTGTGTTAGCTATAGTAATATCAGACAAAATAGACTTTAAGTAAAAAAATTGTTAAAAGAGACAAAGAAGGATACTATATATTAATCAAAGGGTCAATTCACCAAGAAGAAATAACGATCATAAATATTTATGTACCTAACCAGGATGCCCCAAAATACATGAGGCAAACAATGGCAAATGAGGGGAGAAATAGACACCACAATAATAGTTGGAGACTTCAATACACCACTCCCATCAATAGATAGAACATCTAGACAGAGGCTCAATAAGGAAAGAGATCTTTAATAATATAATAAATGAACTAGACCTAACTGACATATACAGAACATTACACCTCAAAACAGCAAGATATAAATTCTTCTCAAGTACACATGGATTGTTTTCCTGGATAGATACAAAAATGTTCTTTCATAAATTGTAACAAATACACCACACTAATGCAAGGCATTAATCATATGGTGGTATATGGGAACTCTGTATTTAATGCATGGCTTTTCTCAAAACCTACAACTTCTTTAATAATAAAGAAAAGTTTAAAAAAAATGAATAATGGAAATTTCAATAAAATATAAGTATATATATAAAAAAAGAATAATGGGGCTCTCTAAGGTTGTACTAGAAGACCCCCCTTCTCCCATAAAAGTCAAAGGCCAAAGGGCACTGAGACCTTATTTTCCCAGGGGTTTCTATTGGTGATGGCAGTGATTTATCTGATTTGTATCTAAAATTCTTAAAAGAACATTTCCTCTTGGACACACAATTGTTTATTTATGGAGGAAGGAAGCAAAACAGCTTCTACAGCCAGTTTCTATATTAAGCAGTTTTGTGTATACTATAAGATTCTAGCCTCATAGCAATCTCTTTTTTTCCTCCTATTCTGAACTCTGATGCTTAAAGAAGTTAAGCAAATAGGCCAGATCCAAAGCCAGGTCTAGCAAAAGCCAACGTCCATACTCCAGCTATTTGTTTCAGGTCCCCTACTTTTTGGAAGGAGTTTTCTCTTCAACAGGCACACTCATGGCAAGCCCCAGGTCCTGCCGTGGGCTCTACTCCTCTTAACCAGCCTGAGCAGTCCTGACAGGATGAGGCGAAACAGATGAATAGGGCTCGCCTAGGACTTCCTAGAGCTCTATGCCCCACCCCTCCATTTCCATCCCCTCCTTTCTTCTCTGTCCACATCCTCTGGCTTTTAGCTTCCTAGAAAATAATCCCATGGGTCATAGCAACCCACTGGTTTCTCATCAGGGCCCTTCATCTAATTTCTGGAACAAAAAAGTAAAATCATGTCAACTGAGAAAGTCCTGCCTTTTTGCCACCTATGCTAGCTCACAACTGGGGAAACATTCTTTTACAGATCAAGAGCGAAGAAAGATGTTTAGCCATTTAACAATATTTGGCTTTTGGACTCCCATTCCTACCTGCAGCCTCGTTCCCCCCAGATCCATACCAATCCCGTGCTTCTTGGGGCGGCACTATCCTCCAGTTTCCCCAGCATTCAGTGACCCCCACTGCGAGCCTGTCCTGTTTGTCCTGGGTCTGAGTCTGAGCCTGAGTCTGCATTCTGGAGCCAATTTCTGTCCCTCCCCCCCCCCCCGCCCACACCTCTGGACTCAAACAGAACTTTGCAAAGTCTCTGTGTTACAATAGGATTCTGTCTAATGTACCAATTATATTATTTCTGGCCTAAACAATTAAAAACCCTCAGGTATATGGAAATTTTAAAATGATTAGGCATTGTTGTAGGTATGGCATGTCCTAATTTAAGCTACATAATTTCTTTAAACCAAAATGATACTCCAAAACATTTTTCCTCGTGTTAAAAATGATGCTCAGACCCAATAATGCCTAAAGTAGAAACCCACTCAAGAGTATTTGTATTCTCAATAGAGTCCAGTTTATCCTCTTTTCATCAAGAAAGTAAAGGGAGTTTTGCTCACTACCACATGGGGAGGGGGTGGCGTGGATAGAGTGGATGATAAATTGGGTTCTTTGATGCCTCTGCTGTCATTCTACCGTTACTAATTTCTCTGGCGACCTAATTTATTGTTTCTTCTCTACCTTTATTCTATAAGTTGTTAAACCAGTGTCATGCATACATAGTTCTAGGGGAAGACTAGACTGTGTTTTTACATCCAAACTCTTTAGATCTGCCATCTGAAGCTCTTCCCAATACGGCTCCACCCAATTCTTCTAGAAACCACTTTCTTACAGGCCAGATTCCTCACCACTCTGCAGGCACTCTCTCCGCACGATTCCTGCTGTGAGTTCATGCCTCCTGTCTCCCTCTCTACCTGTCACCATCTCATTTCAAATGCCACCTCCTCTGTGAAGCCATCCCTGATCCTCCGTGTTGGATTCACCTATCCTCTGAACTTGCTGACCTCTTCTATGATGTGGGTTTGTAGTTCAAGCACTGGGCTCTCCTCATAGCATTGACCCTGGCTACTTATGCCTTTTCTCTAAATTATAACGATAATATCTCCACTGCCTTCTTCCCAGGGTGACTGAGAAAGCTACAGGAAGCTATACACACATCACCTGAGACTTAGATACATGCATTCATTTTTGCTTTTTTCTCGGGGGGGGGGTTCAAAAAAAGTTTATTTGGTTGTGCAAGCAATGGAGCCTCATGGCCCGAAACTGCCTCTCTGATCTGCAGAAATATCAGGGTGCCAATGAATAACAGGTGGAGCTTGACACAGGTTCCTTCATTAATAAACATTAAGGGGCTTAAGAGGATGGCGGGCAAACGGGGAGTCACAAAGTTATAATCATTATCAGAGATCAAGGTTCTGGGAAAGGGGAATATAGAACAAAGGTCTTCTACAAGATTTTTCATATGGATATTAAACAGAAGAGGATGGAATGGTTACCATCCTAATAATAAGCATACACAAGGGTGAGCCTAATCCATAAACAAGCGTAAAGTCAATCTAGAATTACCATCACAAAGGTAAGCATATACAAGGGTGAGGTTAAGTCTAGAGTAACCACAAACAGGGGTGAGACCACTCTAGTAACCTCTGTAATTTCAGATATTAACTTTTTGCTATTTTATAAGATAAAGACATCTATATAATGATTTGTTATAATGATTTGTTAATTCTGAACCCTTGGTAACATTCCTTCCAACAGTCCTTTCTCAAGAAATATGAAATTCCAGAAATACTGAAGCCTCGGTGAGGCACCTTAGTATAGTGAAAAGGGAAAGGCAGCTGGCCTGGGAGACAACATGGCCATGAGACCCCCACCTGGAAACCTCCTGAGAAGAAGGCTGCCGAAAAGACACTGCCAGATCCTGGCCATGAGAACCTCATTTGGAATGAGAGGGAAAGCCATGGATATCCTCAAAAGGCTCACCATTGGGCTCCTGAGAACTGACGGGTGGGACAACCAATCAGGACAGCAAACAGCTGGGCCCTGCCCCCAGCCTCATGAAGGGGTAGGAGGAAAGACTTTATAAAGCCCTGACCTGGTCCCCCATCCATACAACTCACTCTGCAGTAGGCCCGCGGTCCATGCTTCCACATGGACTGTGTTCTTTTCTCATTTTCTTGTTTCTTAATAAACTCTTTACTCCCTTGCTTACCCTATGGCATGTCCTTAAATTCTTTTATGCGACATAAACCAAGACCCTAAAAGCCCAGAAACCAGAGCCATCCGGTAACAATGGTATAAACAAACAAAGCTTTTATCTTTTTAAAAAGTGGAAAAAATTAAAACACATAAAAATAATTTCTAGGACCCTTTCTAGATAAGAGGTCATTTCGTTAGTCGAGAAATTAATTTTGGCATGATCAGCTTATAATAAAATAGGTCAAATAAGAATTAAAATTTTAAAAATAAACTCTAAACTTCTTTAAGGAGTCTCAATTTCTGTCTGTTTAGAAAGGCAGACAAAGGAAAGGGGGATAGGAACTAAAAAATATTATCTACTGTATGCCACGTACAGTGCTAAGTGAGTTGACAGAAATACTTTCCTAAATGAGCAAACTGAAGCTCATGGAAGTTATGTAACTCTCCTGATATGAATGGATGTAAGGTCAGAATTCAATTTCATGTAGATACATGCATTCTAAGCACTTCTCTGTTTCTTTCCTTCTTAACCTGTTTGCAGGTTTTCTGAGGACATGTAACTGGACTTCAGTCATCCTTGTGTCTCCCAAAGAGAGTGGCCTGCACGGAGCCTTGAAAATACATACCTGTTGAAATCTGATTATTTATGCTTCTACACTTGTGATTCTCAATTCACCTAGGAAGGGGTGACTTTGCCTCCCAAGGACATGTTTTTATTTGGTTGTCACAACTGGTGGCACAGGGGTGTGGGCACAGTGCTACCGGCATCTAATGGATAGAGACCAAGGACGGTGCTAAACATCCTGCAATGCACAGGACAGCCCCCCACCCCACCCCAGGAAAGAATTCTTTGACCCAACAGTGTCAAGGCTGAGCAAGTCTGATTCAAACCCTCATCTTATTCTTAAAAAGATTTGAATACAAGCTTATACCTGCAATAATATATCAAATAAAAAATGATGAAATCGGGCACAGGGAAAATAAAGCCCAGAGCAAACTTAGTGCATGCTTTAAGGTTCCCACGGAGTGCTGGACATGGGCTGCAATTTAGACTCTTCACTTCCTACCAGGCAGAGCAAAGAGGAAACATAAACATTTAGGAGATTGCCCATGTACATAAAATAAAAACAGGCTGAAACTTAGAGAAATTTCTCAGCTGGGCCCTACAAAAGACGGTGATATATGACATAGAGTGGTGAAAGCCTTTAATAGCATATCTACAATAAACAGAGTAGTGACTTTCCTGCAGGTATTTCTTAATAAGCATATGTTCAAGTATAATTCACTGAAAGAATCTGTGAGAAGCTAAATGATCCCATCTCAGTACTCATCACTATGATGATCTGGGTTGATTCAAGATGAAACTCAAGATTCTTTATATTGTTTAGAGCAAAGGTTCTTAACAAGGGGTCCATGAGCTTGAATTGAAATTCAAAAAAAACATTATTCTTGTGGGGATGTGTTGGTGTACGTGAGATATATTTATTAAATAATACACAGTGTAGTGCGGACTTAGTAAGGGGTCTGTGGTTTTCACCTGACTGGCAAAGGGGTTCATGGAACAAAAAAGGTTAAGAGCCCCTGGTTTAGAGGAGCATGTGGGTACATATTCTTTGACAATCTTCCATAAATAGTGTTTTCATCAGCTGAGGGGTTTTTGTTGTTTTTTTTTAGGAGGTACTGGGGATTGAACCTGGGACCTCCTCATGTAAGGCAGTCACTCAACCACTGAACTACACCCACTCTGCCTGAGGTTTGATAAGAATTGCACAGGAGTGAGACTGAATTATAACTCTTTGGCAAGACCCTTTGTTCAGATTCCCAATTACAACTGCTCGTACATGGGAACAGGCACACAGAAGGAAAGTCATATAAGGCAAATACATTGTTATAAAAATTAAGGAGTGTGTGGCAGTTTGAGATTATTTATGAATCCCCAAAAAAGAAAGATTATATTTGTAAAGTAATCTATTCCTCTGGGTGTGACACCCTTTGATTGCATTAAATTCAGTTGAGGGGCATTTGATTAGATTACCTGTTAAGACCTTTTAGGGTTTTTTTATTTGACTTTGTCACTAAGGCATGACTCAGGTTGAATCCCTGCCCCCTTCTTGGGTCTGATATATAAATGGACACTCACACAGACACACACAGGATGAGAAAGCGCTGTCATTTCTGATCCTGCCATGTGACAGAAAGGAGAAGGCTCAAACAGCTGAGGCCCCAGGGAGAAAGGAGCCATTTTGCCTGATAGCTTACAGTTGAAATCAGAAAGAGAGCAAAATGACTGAGACTGATATAGAAGGCCTGGAAAGAAACAAGCCCTATGCCAGGAGAGAGAGGACACCTTACAAGACAAGCCCTATGCCAGCCTGCAGCTGAAACTGGGAAGAAAGCAGAGCAGCTGAACCCAAGAGAGGAAGCCCAGAGGGGAAGGCTGAAACCTCGCAGAGATCGGCGGCCATCTTCTTTCACCACGTGGCAACACATAGCTGACTTTGGTGAGAAAGCATCTCTGCTGCCTTGATTTGGCCTTGCAACTGTAAGCTTTTGCCCCCAAATAAATCCCCATTATAAAAGCCAACAGATTTCTGGTACTTTGCCTCGGCACCCCTTTGGCAGACTAATACAGGATGCAGCCATGACCCACACCTAAATAGAAGGCCACTCTTGTGCAGCTTGGAGGTGAGCTAAAGGCGAACCTACAGAGAAGTCCCCGCTTTCCTTACAAAACAGTTTTGGGACTGCTTCAGCAAGCAGCCATAATGATGATTAGAACCTCAAAATTCTCAAAGATAGAGCCTGGAGAAGCTGTATTTCAGGTGTTACCAAAATCCACCCACTGAGACAATAAAAGAATGCAATAAAACATCAGTGGAATCTAATTTTAAGTAATGTAACTTCCTGGTCAATGCTGTAGTGATAGAAGAATTGTAATATGGAAACTTAGGTAACATAATGAGTTAATTTAAAAGAAAAAAAAATACCAACAATTTGGGCCCATCGTGAAGAAATCTGATTCATTTGGTGTGGGTGGAGGAATGAAGGGCCCTGGAACAAGTATTTTTAATGCTTCCCAGGCTATTCCAATAAGCAGTGATAGCTGAGAATCACCGTATAAGGGAAGTCTATGTGAATTGGTGCTTTGAGCATTGTAGTAGTCTATCAAACCTTTTACACAATAAAATGTTTCCCCTCTAATTTCAAATTTCCCCCACCACCTACATTTTCACCACAAAAGTGTAATTTAAAAAAAAAAAAGAAACTATATTCTCAATGCAGAAAATTTAAAAATCACAAAAAAATCAAAGGAAAAAAGCCACTACCAATTCCATCATATAAAGCTAATCACTATATCTATAACCAAAAGAATGAAAGAGGACCCCTATTTCACCCCCTATACAAGAATCAACTCAAAATGGATCAAAGATCTAAATATAAAAGCCAGGACCATAAAATGTAGGGAAACATCTTCAAGCTTTGTAGTAGGTGGTGGTTTCTTGGACCTCACACCCAAAGCAAGTGCAACAAAAGAAAAATTAGATAAATGGGACCTCCTCAAAATTAAACACTTTTGCACCTCACAGGAATTTGTCAGAATGGTGAAAAGGCAGCCAACTCAATGGGAAAAAATATTTGGAAACCACATATCTGATAAGGGTTTAATATCCAGGATATATAAAGAGATGTTACAACTCAACAATAAAAAGACAAATGACCCAATTAAAAAATGGGCCAAAGACTTGAATAGACATTTCTCCGAAGAAGAAATACAAATGGCAAAAAAAACACATGAAGAAATGCTTAACATCACTCATAATTAGGGAAATGCAAATCAAAACTACAATGAGATATCATTTCACACCTATCAGAATGGCCACTATTAAAAAGACAGAGAACTACAAGTGTTGGAGAGGATGTGGAGAGATAGGAACACTTCTTCACTGTTGGTGGGAATGCAGGATGGTACAACCACTATGGAGGACTGTTTGGCAGTTTCTAAAGAAGTTGAATATAGACTTGCCATGTGACCCTGCAATACCACTACTGGGCATATACCCAGGAGAACTGAGAGCAGTGACACGAACAGACATCTGCACACCGATGTTCATAGCCACATTATTCACCATTGCCAAAAGCTGGAAACCACCCAGGTGTCCATCAACAGACGAATGGATAAACAAACTGTGGTCTATTCACACGATGGAATATTATGCAGCTGTAAGAAGAAATGAAGTCATAAAGCATATGGCAACATGGATGAACTTGGAGGACATTATGTTGAGTGAAGCAAGCCAGACACAAAAGGACAAATACTGTATGAATGCATTACTATGAACCAAATATATTGTGTAATATATTGTTTGATTCACACACACACACACACACGCAAAAAAAACAAAAAACAAAACAACAACAAAAAAATTTACATGTATTCATTACATTAAATTGAGAAATGTATATATTTATTCATCTGTGTTTACTTTTTAGTTTTTAATTGCTTATGTTTTCAATTATTAAATGTACAAAATAAAGTTAAAAAAAAAAAAGCTAATCACAATTGACATTTTAGATGTATGTCCTTCCATTTAAAAAATAATTCGTTCCTAGGGCCACTTTTTATTGAGGATACGCCCAATTGTGGAAATAAAGCCATGTTTCCTGTAATGTTGAGAAGGCTGCTTTTCTTTCTGTTTGCTATACCTGGGGTATTAACATTCAGCTCCTTTAAAAGTGGTGTCCAATCATTATGCTATGGCTCAGAATTATTATCTGATTAATTGAGACTCCTACCATGTCTCGAGTTAGTATCAAAAGGCAGAATCCTTCTAAGCATGTCAAGAGTCTAATTTGAGTTCCTATAGCTCATGCCACTATTTGTTGAGTGAAATCAGTCTTTGGGAGGGAGGGGGAGGGGTAGAATGAATAAAGTAGATAAAAAGAACCAGATGACCTGTGAAGTTCAGTACTCTACTTTTAAAATTTTTTATTAAAAAAAATTTTTTTTATTCTTAGTACTATACTTTTAAATCTTGCTGCAACCCAAATTTGAATTGCAATTACCCACCCTTGGAGTTTTGTGGGCAGAAAAGGGTTACTTACCTGGTGAGTTAGCCTAGCCAACAGCTACATATGTGATGGCCCAAGACATCTCAAAGGGTTTTGGTTGATATATATGTATTAAACTTTTTTGGTTAACAATCAGCTTGGTTAAATGATTTTAAATTTTGTTTCATCATGGAAGAAAAAAAAAGAGTTCTCCCCAAAATGCCAACTTCTTATACTGCCCATGGAAGTAAAAAAGGGTAAAGATAGTGCTGGTCCTTAGCCATAAAATAGACAGTAAAAGCTCACAGAACGTTGAATTTGGGGAGTAAGTGTAATCAATGACTTTTGCAAGTCCCATCCAATACTTTATAAGAAGATTAAAAAAAAAACAAAACTTTTCATTAAATGCTCTCGTATAAATGGGTCTCAAAACTTCAGCTAAAATAAAGTTACCTTGTAGTGTTCATATAAACCTAGGAAACACATAAATGATAACAGAAGGTTAATTTGGGAAAAGAGCAGCAGTGTGTGCAAACACTTGATTAGGAAAGATCTCTTTTTCCCAGAAACCTCCAGGTATATTCTTTAAGAATATTCTTAAAGAATATTTTCCTGCGAATATTCTCGCTGTCCCGATTTTGTGATAATCAGGGTAGGCTTAAACATTCACCATATTAGAAACCATGCATGTGTCCCCAAACCTAGTTTTTCTCCCTAGGTCTGGTTTTCAAAATGCTGGTGATAAACTAAGGCTGAATTATTATATGACCATCCTGTATAGAAAATGACTGTAAATCTAGGTATCTTTGGTCAACCTTAAGAGATGTAGCAGGGGGCAGATGTGGCTCAAATGGTTGGGTGTCCGTTTCCCATGTGGAGGGACCTGGGTTCGATCCCCGGGACCTCCCCATAAAATAAAGAAAAATATAGAAGGTGCACGGGTGCGCTGTCAGGCCCTGTGAGCGGGTGAGCTGTCTGGCCCCCCGAACCAAGCAGCAAGATGATGATGTAACGGGAGAGAGAAGCAGGGGAGAGCCAAGACGAGACATGGGGAAAAAACAGGAACTGAAGTGGTGTAGGTGGCAGAATGCCTCTCTCATCGGAGGTTCCCAGGATCGAATCCAGGTGAAGACAGGAGGAGAAAGATGAGAGGAGAGGGCAGGAAACAGACACAGAGAATTGCCCAACAAATGGACACAAAAACAGCAAAAACGGGTGTGAGGGGTTAAAATATATTTTAAATATATTTAAAAAAAATAAATGTAAAGATGTTAAAAAAAAAAAAAGAGGAATGTAAATGTGGGACAGGGTTTTCTGTAGAACTTTTTCCCATAAAAGAAGTTTTGTCTAGAATTATTACCTCTTTGAACAAAAAGCACATTTTTGTTTCAGAAAAAAAAAGTTATGTTATTCAATTTGTGGCTACAATACAATTAAAAAAAAAAAAGAATATTCTTCACCTATGTTCTAAGAGGAGCAGCCTTTAAATTCACAAACATTTGTTGCCATTTTCACTCCCCCCAAGTAAACTGTAAGTGAATTTCCAAACTGTTTTTCAGAGGTAATTTCTCAATTAAATGGAAGGTGAGGAAAGATGGCCCAGGAAGCGCCTGCTCTGCTCAGGTCTTCCTCTGCATATTGCTTATACCTTGTTCTAGGAGTTAGAATTGTACTTGGGGCTGGAGTTTCCAGGAGGTAAACTAAGCCCATGCTTTGGGCACCACCAAAGATGGGACAATGAAACAAAATAAAACTTTGGGAAAACATTCAGCCCCCACCAATCAATGTAATTCTTGAGAGATGTGAACTGGTAGCACGCCTTGCTTTTTTTTTTTTCTGCTCTAAAGTTTCTAAAGATGACTGACTGCCTAGTCTGGTTGTATTTTAAGGTCAGCTGTTTTCAGATCCCTTTCCTGCACTTGAGTCTGGGCTTCTTAAGCTCGGGCCATTCATCTTTTTATCCTAATGTGTTTGGAGCAAAGTAGATGCTCAATAAATGTTTTTCAAATGAATACATGGAGACAGGAACCGTAAGTCTCTCACACACATGCACAATTTTGGAGTCTCTAGAGAACTAGACATTCAGACCTGCCCCCACCCCCATCAACCATCTTTAGGAGATGTGTTTGTATTAGGGACTTTGGAGGTAAGTGGGGGAAAGGGTTTCTCTTTTCTCCTTTCTTTAAATCAGCAAGTAAGAAAGGCTAATCATTCCCTCATCAATGTAAAATACTTTGAGCTGCTTTGAGAATATTGCCAATGAGAGCAAGGCTACAAATCAAGTGGCCAGATCATAATTATTTCAAACATTGTTTTTATTATATAAAAACAGAGACATTGAGAATTAACTCCTAACAATAAAATAATAATAAACTGGGAACAATTAAGGACCCAGAAGTGCTTGAAACAGAAATTATGCCCCACTACCAGCAAAACAAAAACCATTAACTAAGTCTTGAAACCAATAATAAACTGAGGGAAATTTTCTAGAAGGAATTTAGAATAAGTACACAGGACTTTAATGGTGACACAAGGATTTCCTCTTCAATGATTAGTAAAAATGTGTGTCTCTTAGGGGAAAAAATCTAGAAGCACATTTAAAGCAAAAGTCACGATACGCACATGCTCTTAGGAATCACAACTGGCAAATTAAAAAAAAAAAAAATCTAATGTTGCAGACAGGCGTGTTTTTAAAGGATTCACCTGGGCAAATTAAAATCTACCATTCAATTCTTCCTTGGCTTATGTTAATTTCATGGTAAGATTTACTGGCTCTATAGTATATTTAAAAAAATTTTTTTTTTCTTTTGAAAGAGGAGAAAGAAAGACCAAAGGTTTGCAGCATGGAAAGGCATCCCGCATTTCAAAAGACTTACTGCGCTCAGGTTAACCACGGAGGGCCTCACTCCAAGAGCAACCAGGGAAGCTTAGCTGGGCTGGGGCAGGAACACTGAACCACTCTGTTGCTCCAGCAATTCAAATACACTTCTTAGGGCTGTAATCAGCAAGGGTGGGGCTGTGGGGGTGGAGAAAGTTAGGAGGTGGGACTGGAGGTAGAAAATCTTGCATTGGCTGTATTTACCCCCTTAGGTCAATGTTTTTCCATTTAGGGAAGTGGACACTGGATTCTCTCTCGTTTCGTTTACTTATGTGACAGTCTCCTGATAGCATTGCTGCCTTAGCACAATATACTTATGGTTGTGCAACATCCCTCACTTTATGAAGGTCCAAGCCTTGTTTAGTTATTTTAGGATTCCTATAGCTCATTTATTTCCCAAATCGTTGAAGGGTCTTGAAACATGTTTAAAAGTAAGAATTGGATGGTTAGTCTTGGGTCTCAGAAATGTTAAAGAAATAGTCAGCTTTCCTTCTTGCCAGTTATTGGGCCTTGTGTTCCAAGCTAAAGAGTTGTATCATGTATTGACAAGGGGAGATGTTGAAGGGTTGGGAGCAGAATGGGAACGTGGCCAGTGGCATTTTGGAGCCATCAGTCTGGTGGCTGCAGATTCCAGAAGGGCAAGCTTGGAGACCACTGCAGGGGCAATTTCATAGAGTGAGAGGTACAAAGGGCCTGAGCAGGGGTGGAAGCTGAGGGGAAGGAGCTAACAGAAAATTATAAAGGGGCACAATTGGCTGTTCTTAGGCCTTGGGTGAAAGGGTGAGAGCGAGAATGAGTCACGTAATGATCACTAGATATATGGGTAGATTACACAATATTGTATAGAAATCCTCAGTTGTTTTGAGATTGGTCACTAAAAAGGCATTTGTTTAGCACAGGTTAATGTCTTTCATTTGTTATCAATTGTGACGCTAACAATTTGTGCTTTCTTTCATGAGTTTGAACATAATACTCGAGTGACTCACATTGCTAAAACCCTGTTTTATGTTCTTCCTGTGATGTGTGTACAGAGGGAGTTGTTCAGCAAGTGGAAGATAAGTGCAACATGGATACCTCAGCACTGTTTTATGTCAGAGCGGCTTTTTTTACATCTGTTAATATCGACACATACTGTCGAATGGAAAAACTCAATATCGGTGTAATAAATGCTATCTCAGGCGACTAGTGTGCAGGTCACAAGCATCGTGTGTATGGGCCACTAAGCCAAAAAAGTGGGAAACGGCATCCCTGTCTTGAAAGAGCTCACAACCCGGGAAGCAAGATGAACCATCCAGCACGTCTGGAAAATATCCTAGGATCTTACGAGGCAAGATGCCATAAAGTTCTATGCCACTTAGTACACTGATCTTGGGCAAATCTATTAATAAAAAAGGCTATAATTTATTGAGTGCCTACTATGTGCCAAGCACAAAAATCATTTCGTTTTGGCAAATGTCTCTCTAGATAGATAGATGATAGATAGATAGATAGATAGATAGATAGATAGATAGATAGATAGATA
>JAKSZT010053778.1:790966-990066 GCA_026826555.1 Tolypeutes matacus | reverse complement strand
ATAGATAGATAGATAGATAGATAGATAGATAGATAGATAGATAGATAAAAGGAAACTGAGCCCAGAGAAGTTAAGTAACTTGCTCAAGGGCCCTACAACTGATAATTTGTGAGGCCTGTCTGATACAAAAGCCCATAATTTCCCATGACTCTCAAGTACAAATGGTGGTAACAACATCTGTGTCAACAGGACTGTGGTAAGGATTAAATGGGAGAATCTGGATACACAGAAGAGATGCACTAGTGATTTTGAGGTCCTTCCATCCCCTGTGTAACCCTGTCATCCACACTAGGATACCTGACCCGCTTCCCTCTCCAGCTACATGCCAAGCCCTTTGAAGGATAGGCATGGGGATTTGTCCTTAGCATAACTTTAGAGTTGGGGCCAAGCCACACAAAGGCCTGAGAAGAATCAAGCATCCCATGGGATGACATGAAATGTCTTTAGAGTTGTGACCTAAAGTAGTCACAACGAAAATAGGAAAAAATTGTAGAATCATTTAGGAATCACTTGAATTCTGACAAATGGTGAAGGAACCAGGTTTGGGGGATTTTATCCATTTTATCCATTTACCCCTATTAAACAGCTTAAAAGGGACCCAGAAGTCATCTGTGACTGGGGTAAAATCAGCCCCCCAGGTCTGACGTTCTAGTTGCTGATTCTTTTTTTCATGCATTCAAGAAATATATATTGCACCCCAGCCTATGTGAGGTGCTAGGATGGAATGGTAACAAGCATGGTTCCTGCTCTCAAGATGCCTATCAAGGGAAGCGGCTGTGGCTCAATCAGTAGGGCTCCCGTTTATCATATGGGAGGCCCCGGGTTCGGTTCCCGGGGCCTCCTGGTGAGGGCAAGCCCGCCCGCACAGCGTGGTTGGCTGACCCAGTGAGCACAAGCAGCAAGGGGGAGATAAATGAATAAATAAATAAAATTAAATAAATAAAAAAAAAAGATGCCTATCAATTAGGACTCTTTCTAATGCAAGTCACAGAATAATTGACTCAAGTTGGCTGAAGCAAAAAAAAAAAAAAAAGGTGAGGTCGGGGCGAGGGGCGGGCGGTGTGTATTAGTCAGCCAAAGGGATGATGATGCAAATACCAGAAATTTGTTGGCTTTCATTTGGGTAGAAGCTTACAGTTAAAAGGCCCTAAAGAGTCCAACTCAAGGTTAGTTCCTCACCAAAGTCTGTTGCCATGTGTTGAAGCAAGATGGCAGGTGACATCTGCCTGGTCTTTCGTTCCTTCTCCTCTTAAATCTCCATGGACCCAGCTTCTTCTAATCTCAGCTGTAGACAGGCATAGGGCTTGTTTCTCTTCCTAGAGCTTTGGCTGTTTGAGCCTTCTCCTTTCTGTCACATGGCAGGACCAAAATGACCAAGTGATCTCCTCTTCCATATCTTCTTCTGTGTGTCTCTGTGAGTGTCCATTTATATAGCCCACCAAGGGGGTGGGGACTCAACCCTGAGTTATACCCTACTGGTATGGTGGAATCAAAGCCCTAGTCTTAACACAATTTAATCAAAGAATCTCAGCTGAATTTAATACAATCAAAGGGGATCACACCCAGAGGAACAGACCAGTTTATAAACATAATCCATATTTCTTTTTTGAATTCATAAATAATATCAAACTGCTATAGGATGTATTGGCTCATATAACTGAAAAGTCTTTGCTACAATCAGCCTTAGGACCAACTTGTTCCAGGGGCTCATCTGTGGTCAGATTCCACATCTCTCATCTTGGCTCTGCTTGCCATCATGCTGACCTCATTCTTTCTCAGACTCTATGTACCCTGTAGTGGCACATGGGCTGCCAGCAGCTCCAGGTTTGTCCTCCCAGACCCTGAAGCAGGGGAAAATAATAATAGCTAACATGCATGTTGCTTACCATGTCATAGGTACTGTTCTAACTTTTTGCATCCATTGGCACATGTGATCTTGCCAACAATCCTGTGAGGTAGATACTATTTTACAGATAAGGGAAACTGAGGCAGGGAGACAATAAGTAATTTGTCCAAGGTGACTCAGTAAGTGACAGAGCCTGGACTTGCCCTCCAGCAGTCTTGTTTCAAAATCTGCTCTTCTGGAACAGGGGCCCCTTCTTTTTGGATCCCATCGCGTTGTATTTTTCTGTTTGCATCTATGAGGCTAGAAGAAGTGGTGCCTAATTGGCCAGGGCTCAGTCACGGGCCCATCCCTGAAGCGGGGTGAGTATCATCCAGAGCTCCTGGGCTGAAGAGGGGAGGCTCAGAACAAGGGTGATTAGAAATGAGCTTTCCATCACAAAATGAAATGGAAAAAGAAAAGAGTTTTAGGGAGAAAATGATGAGGTCAGTGTTAGAAAGCTGAAGTTTGAAGTGTTAGAAAGACATTAATGTGGAGATATTATAGTAGCTTATTGAAAATATTGATTTGTAGTTGAAACAAAGTGACAAGAAAAGACTGAAAACAAAATGGTAGGCAAAGAAATACTAGGCAAATGAAAAGCAAAGGAAAGCAGAAGTGGCAGTGTTATCAGATGAGGTGGAACTTCAGGTTAAAAAGCATCATTATATAGAGATAAAAGGCACAAATAATGAAGGAGACACAGCAGACATAAAGTAGACATCAAACCACTTAGTAGCAAAATATGCAAAGGCAAGGAGAACTTTATAAATATACAATTATAATGAAACATTTCAAAATACATCTTCACAATTAGCCAGAATTAATAGTAAAAAAAAAAATCATAAACCTACCAAAGAATACAATATACATTAGTCACAAAATTATTCAGATGAACTGAACAATACAGTTTAATAAGTTGATGTAGTATTTTTTACATCCCATAGCAGAGAAAATATTTTTTCATAAAAATGAAAATGTTTTATAAAAATTTTTCATATACTTTGTCATCAAGAATGCTTTAGGGGAGCAGGTGTAGCTCAGTGGTTGAGTGCCTGTTTCGCATGTATACGATCCCAGGTTCAATCCCCAGTACCTCCTAAAACAAACAAACAAACTAACTAACTAAGTAAAACACACACGCAAAAAACCCTGAAAACTTTAACAACAGCACAAATAGAATTTATAGGTCAAATCTGATCGAAAGCTGAAAAATTTGATGAAAGATGACCTAAAAATCTTAAATCATTAGAAATTAGAATACCAACTCCTAGATAAATCCTAAATCAAAGAGAACCTTTGGAAATTCACTACCTAGAAACCAAAGAATAGGAAACAACTTCCTATTAACATCTAAACGGCACTGAAAGCAGTACTGTAGCAGTTTGATATTGTTTATGAATTCCAAAAATAGATATTGGATTATATCTGTAAACCAGTCTGTCCCTCCAGGCATATTAAATTATATTGGATTCAGAGGTTTTGCTTTTACTTAATTAAATAATGATTGAGGCTTTGATTGGGCCACATCAGTAGGACATTACATCCCCACCCCCTTGGTGGGTGGGGACTCATAGAGAAAACTACATGGCAGAGCAGAGGAGTTAGTTGGAGTTTTGAGCTGGAGCCTGGGAAGTAAGCACACAGAGGAGCGATGCGGCTGAGCCCAGAGAGAATTGAGCCCTGGGGAAGGAGACAGAACCAGTTGCCTGATAGTCTATAGCTGTCCTTGTGGAGCGAGCAGGGCAGCTGTGCCTGGACAGAAACAAGCCCTGGGAAGAGAGGAACCCAGGAAGCCTGAACCCTGGCAGATGTCAGCAGCCATCTTGCTCCAACATGTTTCAACAGACTTTGGTGAGGGAAGTAACTTATACTTTACGGCCTGGTAACTGTAAACTTCTACAAGTTTTATAAAAGCCTATCGATTTCTGGTATTTTGCATCAGCACCCCTTTGTCTGACTAATACAAGTACTTAGAGGAAAGTTTAGAACCCTGAAATGCCTTTACAATTTAATAATAAAACTGAAAAATAATATGAAATAATAATAATAATAAACAACATATTCAACTAAAAAATTAGTAAAGGAAATCAGGAAATTGGAATTAATAAAGGTAAAAGTTGAAATTAAAGTTAGAGAAAAATAATCGAAAGGATAAAGGGAAGTAGGAAGGATAAAGTCAAAATCTATTCAAAATAAATCCAAAAATTTATTGAATAGCCCAATAAAATAGATACATCACTTGCGAGGTTGCAGAGGGCAAAAAAGAAAGAGAAAAAAATAGAAGAGATTAGGGATGAGAAAAGAATCGTAACCACAGGTACACGAGAGATTAAAAGATTCAAGAGACTCACTATAGTAGAAAAAGTGTTATCATATCTGTTGGTGGAGACATGAAGTGTTACAGTCTTTTGGAAGGAAATTAACATTAACAAATGAGTTAATATTTGTGAAATGCTGATAACAATGTCTGTCACCTGAGTGCTACGTACATTTTTGTTAACCAAATAAAATTTCCATGAAAATAAAATATGTATACCTGTTGACTCAGAAATTGCACTCCTAGCAATCTATTCCATTGGTGAAAAGATGTTTTGTTATAGCATTGTCCATAGTAGCTAAGAACTGGAAACAAAAGTGAATGTCCATCAAAGAAGAATGAATGAATAAACTGCCATCCATCCACACAATGGAATATAATGTGGCCTTTAAAAAGAATGAATCAGAAGTTTTAACAGATGACTTGCTGGGATTTTCACATGTACTGGTGAGAGAGAAAAGCAAGATGCAGATTTCATTTTTGTATAATTGTGACAAAAAGCCGTATGTATATGTGCGGATATTCACATATGTACATGTAAGTCTGTAGAGGATTGTTTGAATAAGAGAAAGGTATGGAAAGACACTCAAGGTCGTTAATGTGACTTACTTAGGGTGGGTATGGAGAGTAAGATGCTGCTCTAGAAGGAGAAGGGGAGAAAGAAAAAGTATCCATGATAAACATAGCACGTCTGATATGACCCCTTTTAATAAAAGTATATATAGAAGGATGAATATATAATGAGATACCATCTAAATGTTAATGAGGGTTATCTCAGGGTGGTGAGAGTCCAGGTGACCTAAAGATTTATGGGGTATGGGTGACGAGTGGTGTTTTAGGAGTACAGCCAGCTGTGTTCAGTCCATATTTACTCAGGACTAGAGATGGGTGGACCCACTGAGATTCTATTATCACAGGAACTCAAGGAGCCCCCCTGGGAAAGAACTCAGGCCAAGAGAAAACAGAATCAGGGGTTAAGAACAGTGGATCAATGTGGGAGGGAGGGACAATTCTGAACACATAGCCTCTGTCTGGTAAACCAATTCCCAGTCCAGTCTCAATTCAGGATTGCATTCTAGGGAGGGGACCCTTAAAAAAGGCCAGGTGAAGCAGGAAGGGATTCACTCTCTCACTCATTCATTCATTAAACAAATATTTATTAAGGGCGTATTATGTGTCTGGCCTTGTTCTAGGAGTTCTTAGCCTTTTTTCTTCCACGGACCCCTTTGCCAGTCAGGTGAAAACCACGGACCCCTTCTCAGAATGTAGTGGCAGATAGTTTTATGACACTCAACACCGGTGAAGCAGGCTTCATATAGGGAATCAACAGATGGACCTGGGGTCAGTTCAGGGGTGCTGCTTATGGATCACGTGATTCTGGGTAACCACTGAAACGCCCTGAGCCTTGTGTCCTCAGTTATGCGAAGGGCTAATAGTGTCCGTCCTCCTACCCCACAGAGTCCACATTGTCTCTCCTCTTTGAGGTCAGGGTGCTTGGCATATTGCAGACCCTCAATCCATATTAAATTGAGTGAATAAAGGAGAAAGAAGCAAGTGAGCACAGGCAGCAGGGCCGATAGAATCAGAGAGGGAGGAAGGAAAACATAAAACATTGCTAGGGAGGAAAAAAAGAGGAACTTTTCCAAAAGCAGGCAGGGTCTACAATGCTGAATGCTTTAAGAAGCCAAAGTGAATGAGGAATGAGAAAAAAATAAAAACAAAACAGATTAACTGTACTTTACTGCTATTACTTTGTGGCTGCCTAAGGCAGTGGTTTAAATATGACAAATGGCAAAGCTGTTGAGTGAAAATGGTCTCTGGGTTTCAAAAGAGAGTAAATGTAAATATTTAAAACCCTTCTTATTTTGGTGGGGCATTTGAACCCTAGGTAACCCTATCCTGTGATACAAGAGGACAAAAGGCATGACTCCAGAAACCGAAACTACGTGTGTCTCCTCGCCTCCCCCCCCCCCCCCCAACCCAGCCCCCGGTTGCTAGAAAAGTTTATAAAAGTTTGGCATTTGTTCAAGGCTCCAGTCCTGCAAGTATCTCAGTTCAATTACTTTGATTTGCCTCCAGAGAAAATGTCAGGGGTTAATTGGAGCCCATGTATTTTGCACAAACATTTAGTAACTTCCACACATTATTTTATGTTGCACACACTCATTTTCTGAGCTCAATTTTCCTATTTTATATGTGTCTATTTGCTATCAGGTCAAATTCCTACACATCTACTGATAATCTTTTTTATCTCTGATAACTGACCTTGTATGGCAAAGCTATAGGTGCTATATCTTCAATTTTTATGACTCATCGTATTTTCCACCATAAAGCGCCTGGATAGCATCAATGCTAAAATGTCTACCACTGAAATGAATTAGGCTTTGTGTATTGAATGTGTACTAAGAACTTACAAGTCCATAATCTCATTAATTCCTCAGAAATGCCTCAGAGGAGAAGATGATTATTATCCTTATTTTGCAGATGAAGAAATAGAAGCTCAGAGAGGCTGAGTGACTTTTCCAGAATCACAAAACTAGGAAGTAGCAGAGTCAGGATGGGAATCAGATTTTCTGATTAAATCCAGCACTCTTTTTAAACATCTCCATGCATTAATCACAGCCAAAGGTTGTCAGTCAATATACACATTTGTTGAGCACTTACTGTACAAGGCACCACAGGCATTTGGGGAGTTGTAGTGAGGGTGACCTAAGAGGCAGTCCTGGACAGAGTTTACATTGTAGTTAAGGGAACACGGAGATTGGACAGATAATCACAGACAACCATGCTAAAACAGGCCAGCTAAAGATTGCATAGGGGTACTTTGCAAGAATAAAACACAGGAGCCCCACCTTGGCTGGGGAGGACGTGACAGTGGAGAATTTTTCTTCCAAGAAGAAAGCTGCAGGACGTGGCCCTCAATTGCTGCTAGCTGCAACCAGACACATTCAGGTTTGTTTTGGTCCATGGGGAGGAGTCGTTATTGCTGCCCAGGTGGGTGAGATTGAAATGCTGGTTGAAATTCTGATCCCTGGCCAGACCGTCTGAAACTAGTTTTATTGTTGTACAGCCTGTGAAACACAAACTTTGCAAAATGTCTATTTAAATATACCCACTTTGGAGCAAAATTAGAATTAACACCTGGTTGGAGAAGTAACACCTCACCCATCCCCGATTCTTGCCATTTTAAGCAAGGGAAGGGCAAGACCAATTTTAAAATGCCATCTTTTGGGAAACGGATGTGGCTCAAAAGGTTCGGCGTCCGTCTACCATATAGAGAGACCGGGGTTCGATCCCCAGTACCTCCCGGTAAAAAAAAAAAAAAAAAAAAAAAGCCATCTTTGTTCATAAGAGAAAAATTGTTGTTTAACGTTGATGCAAATCTTAAGAAACTGCTACCTCCTTGTCCTTCCTCAAGTAGACACAATCATGGAAATTGCTAACAAGACAAAATTGCAAAACTTAACAGTAATACTGGTAGAAATCAGAAGAAATTCACTTCTTGTTAAAATGAAAAAGGGAAACAAATGACAAATTTGATAGGTGAGGTAGTATCTCATTTGTAATGTTATTTTTTAAAATAGTACTTCAAAAGCAAACTAGTGTTAGTAAAAGTGATAAAATCAAGAAAGATTTTTTTCTTTTTGGTTCCACACTAAGAAAATATATTACTCTATTCTGTTTGTTTGTTTCAAATAGTTATCTTAAAAGCATATTTGTATACTCTATAATAAGTTGATAATAGAATTCGTTTCCCTCATAGTGTTTGACAAATTCATAAATGCCGTGTATCCACTATTATAGTATCATACAGAATAGTTTTGCCTCCCTAAAAATCCCCTGTATTCCACCTATTCATCCCTCCCTCACTCTCCCTGAACCCTTGGCAACCACTGATCTTTTCACTGTCTATAGTTTTGCGTTTTCCACAATGTCATATAGCTCAACTCATACAGTAAGTAGCCCTTTCAGACTGGCTACTTTCACTTTGCAAATTTCATTTAGAATTTTTTTGTCAGCACATTTCTTTTTACCACTGGATAATATTCCATTGTAGATATGTACCACAGTTTGTTTATCCATTCATCTATTGAAGGACATCTGTTTGCTTCCAAGTTTGGGTAATTATGAATGAAGCTACCATAAACTTTTGCATAGATGTAAGTTTTCAACTCATCTGGGTAAATTCCTAGGAGCTTGATGACTGGATCATATGCTAAGACTATCTTTAGCTCTGTAAGAAACTGCCATACTGTCTTTTTTTTTTTTTTTTAACTTTATTTTGTACATTTAATAATTGAAAACATAAACAATTAAAAACTAAAAAGTAAACACAGATGAATAAATATATACATTTCTCAATTAAATGTAATGGATACATGTAAATTTTTTTTTTTTTTTTTTTTGAATCAAACAATATATTACACAATATATTTAGTTCATAGTAATGCATTCATACAGTATTTGTCCTTTTGTGTCTGGCTTGCTTCACTCAACATAATGTCCTCCAGGTTCATCCATGTTGCCGTATGCTTTATGATTTCATTTCTTCTTACAGCTGCATAATATTCCATTGTGTGAATAGACTACAGTTTGTTTATCCATTCGTCTGTTGATGGACACCTGGGGCCATACTCTCTTTCCAAGTGGCTATACCATTTTGTATTCCCACCAGCAATAAATGAGAGTGCCTGCTGCTCTCCATCCTTACCACCATTTTAGCATTCTTATGGGTATGTAGTGGTATCTCATTTTTGTTTTAATTTGCAGTTCCCTAATGACATAGGATTTTGAGTACCTTTTCATATTCTGTGTACCATTGTATATTTCTTTGGTGAGGTGCCTGTTCAGATCTCTTCATTGTTTGTTTGTTTGTTTGTTTGTTTGTTTTACTTACTGTTGAATTTTAAAAGTTCTTTATATACTTTGGATACAAGTCCTTGATCAGATAGGTGTCTTACAGATATTTTCTCCCCAAGCATTCTTATAAAGTCTCAAATTTAGAGCCAAAGGAACATGGCCCTCACATAGAGAAGTGCCCAGTCTATTGAGGAAGACAGATTTGTCATTGATGGCAATGCAGCTCTCTGACCCACAACCTAAAGAGGCAGCATATCCCAGTGGCTAGGTACTTACTTGGGCTCCTGAGCCAGAATGACTGGCTCTAGCTCTTGATTCTAGTTCATGTTAAACTGGTACCAGTTAAATAGGGATAATAGTAGTACCTGCCTGAAGGGCTATTGTGAAACATGGAACTCAATTATACAAAACACTTGGGACAGGATATGTTAACTGCTAGTGCTGCTGCTTCTTCCTCTTCTTCTTGCTACTATGAACTTTTCTGACCACAGAATACACAATCAGCAGAGGAAGTCATATAATGGAGCTTGCTTCAGCTTTATTGAGCCTTTGGTTTCCTCATTTTTAAGAACATTGACTAATAACACCAGTCTCCTCTTCTTGCAGGGTTCCTGTCAACATTCATGGAGGCAAAGTGTGCGAAGTTGAAAACTTCTATACAAAAGGAAGGTATTATAAAAGCCACCACACCTACGTTTGCTTCACTTCCTGGCCCAGCCTACACTCCCCTGGCCTCTCACCAGTACCCCTTTCCCCAAGCCTCTGACCTAGCCAGAATCCCCCTTGATGCTCAGGCTCTCTGCTGGGTCTGTGTTGTCCCACTCACACCTTATCTGTGTCTCTGGGTCACAACCATAATCTAAACACCAGGCTGCCCTGACCCTGAATCCTAGGGAACTTGGAGAGCATTGCCAGGTAAAATACATGGTGCTTAGTCATATATGAATTTCAGATAAACAGCGAATATATTTTTAGTACAAGTATGTCCCAAATATTGCATGAGATAGACTTATTAAAAATTATTTATTGTTTATCTGAAATTCAAATTTAACTGGGAGTCCTGTGTTTTTATTTGCTAAACTTGGCAATCCTACCCCTAGTAAATTCCTCTTTGGGTGAAAGCAAAGTGGTGGAAGTGTTGGATTCCTCTAGGTTCTTGGCTATGTCGCTTAAAAGAATTTAAGAACATGCTAGTTTAGTTAGTCCAGTAAAAAGAGTTTATTGGGAAATGCAGGAAAAGATGGGAGCTTGCTGAGAAATGGGAAAGAAGGACGGAAATACACATGGAGATATGGTGTGAGTTCCTCTAGGCAGAGAGAGCAAGATCTGGCTTGTGTGGTTACCTTTTAAGCTATTAATTATTCCTTCCCTTGCTAATGTTAAGGGGAGGGGCCCAGCTGTTATTGGTTACCCTACCAATGGTAGGGGCCAATGGTGAGGCCTGTTTGGACTACCCAGGGCCTTCCCTCAGCCCAACTGGGACCTCAAGGTCAATGTCAAGGACTCGGCGGGGTCTCGTGGCCATGTTGTTTGCTGGCCAAGTTGTCTGCTGGCCATGTTGTCTGTCGGCCGTGTTATGGTTCATCTTTTCTCATTTCTCTATACTAACCTGCCTCAACTCCCCCCTCAGAGAGTTCATGCCATTATTTTTAAGGGGGTGCTGTGGGGCAATGGTCATTCTTCTGTAGTTACTTCCTGCTGGTTAGGGCAGTAGTCCCTGCCTGACAGGGCGTAAACCTCTCTGGCTATTCTATTGTGGTTGAGGGACGATGGGTCCAGCTCCCTAGTTGTAGCTGGATGAGATCCCCACATAACTAATAATGTGTTGATTCTGTAAGAAATAAACTTAATTAGAATTTTGAAGATACATAGTCCTACTAAAAGGATAAAGAAGATGATGGTAGGCAGGCCCAAAAAGGGGGCCAGCCATGACACACTGGACCATAAGAGTGAGAAAGGCCAAGTGCCTTCAGAGCCTGCATCCTCCCAAAGTTGATGGGAAACAGCATTCTTCCTTGAGTTCTTTTATGCTGTTGGTTTACTCTAGGAAGAGATTGTGTAGACCTTCTGGGTTTGGGTCTAAACTGCCAACCCCAATTTCCACTGCAGTGTTTATGCTTAGGACAGCTAGGAGAGGTATGAAGAGAGGCACTGCCCTAGACATAAACTCACAAAGACAGTATAGGCAGCAACAAGACAGGCAGATGGCAAACAAAATAAGAGTACAGAAGAGAGCTATTCCTTTATCTTATAGGCATGTTCATTAACTACTTAGAAAATGAATTAAGTTTACCAAGACTTTTAATATGTTCAATATCCTTCTGCATATGATATAGAGTAGAAAAGATAACATCAAAATCATCAGGCATATAGGTGATAAGGGAAGTGCTGGGACCCCAAACCCCCCACCTCAGCAGAAACCCACAGCTTTAAGAAAATAAACCCTCCTTCCGCCCCTTTTCCCATGGAATCCATGCCAGGAAGATAAGTACCCCAGGCTGCCCCTTTGAATTGAAATTGACAACTCTATACTCTTTCTAATGACTCTTTTTCTCCCTAATGGTCTTCTGCTTTTAGAAAGATAAGCTAACCTTGCTTCTCTACCTTTGTAACCCTGCCTGCCTGCTTGCTCAGGAATTTGCCTGCTTAGTGTACCTATATAAACTTATGAAAATCGGAAAACAGGGCTCAGAATTTGGAGAGTAAAGTCTCCTCTGGGCCCGTGTGCAATAAAAACTTTGTTCATCTGTACTCCCAAGACTGCCATTTGGGTTACTTTCTGTGGGCCGTAACATAGGTACAGTGCTTAATATTATACAATGTACTAGCTCCTCTTTGAGCTGCAATTAATAGATCTAAGCTCCAGGTTCTCAATACCATATATGTTATCTCTCCATGGGAGCAGGCCATAATGCCAATTGTGTTTAAGGTCTACTAACAAACATCACTCTGGTAATTGTTGCTCCACTTGGTATGACTCCACACAGCCAGCATGCTGCAGCACTGTTGACCCAGAGAGAAGCTAGGAAGGAAGGTAGGCTCCAGTATTTCACCAGCCTGGTGCATAGCACCCTTTGACACTATGAAACAGAGCTAGTCAGGAGGCAATGTCCATTATACATCTGGCAATATCAAGCCATCACCAGCTGCTGCAGGAGTCTGAAACAGCAACCTACTCCCCATCCACCTCAGGAGCACGATCAGAGATGTGGTAGATACTTTTATTGTCTTAGGGGTCAGTGACCAGCCTAGCCAATAACTTAAATGGAGAGGCACCATGCATGGTACTTGGGTCTGGCTTAAATGCACGAGAATTTGACGGTACTGAAGTCTATCTCTTTTGATTTTCATACACTTTCCAAATACTTCCAATGCAGTTTATAACATAGCAAACGAACTTAACTTTTTAGTACTTTGCTCTTTACTTCTACAACTTTACCATGATGACATCAACAGGTATTTCACTTTAGCAGTACAGGAAAATGGTTTTCTCAATTATTTTATGAAATCTAAGATTCCCAATGGAATCAAGATTATCTTTCCTTACCACCACTTTAACATGCAGATTGAGGTCGCCTCTAACAGGTTTCCCTGTTATGAAGTTACTTTTTGTTATTAATATCAGTTTAGGTTTCTAATTAATAATGGCTCCCTGGAATTAGCCATTTAAATGTCTGTTTAGAAGATGCTTTTACAGACCTTGTAATTAACTAGAAAGTTATTTACCTTTAAATAAGCTTATTAAATTACAATTAGCAACCAATGAAATTCACTTTATCCATTTAAGAGACAACAGATCTACATTTCCTTCTTTAACTTAACTTCATTAGACATGAACTTACAACTTTCATCATCTTAAAGTTTTAATACATATTATGTTAATTTATTTAATTGGTATCCTATAAATCTAGGGAGATTACACTCAAGCTAAATAAAATTGAAACCATTATAGTTTATGCAAGGAATGTTGTTTTTCCTTCCTTTACAGGAGGCTGAAACTTCTTTTCTTTAATAAAATTCTAAAACTGTAAATAATCTTAAAAGCATACTACTAGGTTCTTGAATATATTATAATTGTCTAATTTGTTTTAAAAGATCTTTCCATAGTTTTAAAGGGCTTTTCCTTTACTTATTGAAATTTGGTGATAGGATTATTAACTACTCTTATTTTAAGGCTGTTAAAAGGTTTACATTGGGGAATTACAGGGCAAACTGATTCTTAATTCCCCAGCCTAGGAAATGAGAGTTTTAATTTGCCACACCTAGCCCCTCCCTCAGAGCTCTTGCAAAGAGAAGGCCCTGGGGGCTGGGTGGGTCAGAAAGCTCAGGAAAATCCTTTTCCCTTTCCCAATAGTTTCAGTATCCAGATTTCTATATGACCTTTCCATCCTGCTTAGCCTAATTTGGATTGTAGGAATAATAGTTCATGTATATAACCACATATTTAAATTTTTAACAATTTGAATAGAGCTTTTTAAAGAATTTTCATTTGTTAATTTGATATTACTATCCTGATGTATGAAGATATACACTGAACAAATAGGCAGATACAGAGTTAGACACAAAAACACAACTCATTAAAGTTACTTAAAATTTTCATTCTTTTACAAAATAAGTTTAACTGTGAAATAGCATTTAAAAGATCTCTTTAAAGGCTATTTCTAGTTTCTCTAATTTGCACTGTGACCATGAAGTTTCACACAAAAATTTTGTCCCTTTTAATTATTGGCTTATAACCAAATTTTGTCCCTGATGCTTTAAAATACAATTTTCCTTTACTTCAGAACTTTGCTTATTTCCCATTTTGACTTTGATAGACCTTGGATGAGAAACACCAATTCCAGTATACACTCACTGAGGTCATTGAAGCCTTAGGGAAACTGGTTTCAATCATGAATTGCTGCTTTTGGGAAAGGTGGATAGCCTCCTCCACTCCCCAGTTTTCGGAGTTAACAGGACTCTGGTGGCCGCTGGACTGGAAGAGTGGATGTTCAACCCCAAGGGTTGAGAATTCCACCAGGCAGCAATTTAGTCCACATTTGGAACCATGAGATAAAGAAGGGTTATTGTCACCAGTGGAAGGACAGGAGACAAGGGTGTCCCAAGTTTGCTTTTCCCCGAGCCATAGGGGAAGAAGTTGTCATGAAATAACCATAAGCAAAGGCAAGGGGTAAAGCTAGACCTGAAGTAACCATAAACAAAGGCAAACTCAGTTTAGAATTACCATCACAATAGTTGAAGTCTAGGCTAAATCCACCCAGGTATAGCAATTTCAGATATTATCCTTCTGCTATTTTATAATATAAAGGCATCTCTATAATGATCTTAACTCTTTGTTACAGTTTCTAGTAAGTTTCCACTTTAAAACAATTTGGGCACTTCCATTTATTAACTAAGCAACTAAAACAATCTTATTAGTAACAACTTTGCTAAGTTTTTCTGCTTTTCCTGTATTGAACTATTCCACGTTTGGATTTCTTTTATGTATCAAATCTAATTGCAAGATAGTATTGACATTTAAAGACTCATTTTTAGGTTACCTTTCACTGCTATACAATTTGTAACAGAACCCCAAATCTGATTTATGAGTTACTAGGCATGAGCAGACTAACAAAGTTAAAGCAAGCACAGATTCGAACGAAAGAGAAAATTTCACACACACAGCTTAGCTTAGGGAAAGACTTGACTTTAGAATCACCTACACACAATGCTCCCAGTGTCTCCACAGCAGAAACTTTGTGCAGGACCCTCAGGTTAGTTCCTCCAAGAAAATCCTTGGGCAGCTTCTAAGTATGGAGCTAAGGGATCCAGAGAAGCCCTGCCTCCAGTAAGACATGGATTGGGGTTGCTCTGGGGTCTGTATCCCATTGGTTACCTCTCAGTAAGGGGTAAAGCCCTGAGAAGGCTTTTTTTTTTCTTTGCTGGAAGATTGGAGTGTTACAAGGGAATAGGAAGGGAGCTAGGAATAGTCAGGAACCTTTTAATCTTGGTGCATTTCCTCATCCCTGTAAGGAGACATGGCTATGTGGTCTCTGGCCCTCAAATCTATCTGTCCTCTCTTTCTCTCTTACACACAGAGTACTGGCCCACACGGAGAGCTGGTGCAGCAAGATGACACAACAAAAAGAGACACAGAAGAGAGACAATGAGAGATACAGCAAAAGCAGGGAGCTGAGGTGGTGCAAGAGATTGAGTGCTGCTCTCCACTCCAGAAGGTCCCAGGATTGGTTCCCAGTGCCACCTAAAGAGAAGACAAGCAGACACAGAAGAACACACACAGAGCAGACAGCAAGCGCAAAATGATGAGGTGGGGTGTGGGAGGAGAAATAAATCTTAAAAAGAAACTTCTTTAAAAAAAAAAAAAAGCCTATTAAAAAAACTAGAGCCTAATTGTCCTGTGACTTGCCAGCAAACAGCCTCAGGGACCACCCACCCACCCTACCCCCCACTCCCCAAGGCAATCTCAGGGATTTCCCAGGGCTGAGAAGGAGCAAAGCCTCAGGGTACTACAGAGAGTGGGGCTCAGACCTTACTAACAAACGCATTTTCAGTTTCTAAGGCTTTCTAAAGCATCTCACAGACCCAGAATGAGGACAGCAATAGTTTGAAGATTAAAAGCAATTCTAATTAAAAGGAGTTAAGTAGTGGTCTAAGGAAAAAATACAATGGGTGATAGCTATTCTGACTCACAGAGAGGGCCTGGTAGACTCCTGACTGACTCCTGCTTGACTTGGGCCACATGCCCAGTCAGGTCTCAAGGACAGTTTCACCCTCCACCCAGAACTTCCTTGGATCTACATGGCATGGGGGCTCGCCCCTGCCACCTCCAGAGAGGGAGCCAGAAGTCTGAGCAGACAGTTTATGTCCTGTGGGAGCCTGTCCAGGAACTCCCTTTAAAGTGGCAGATCCAAAAGAGGGCACAGACAGGCATTAAAACTCACCAGTCTCTGGTGGGGATTGGGGAGCACCACTCACTTATCTGTCTCCTGACAATGGCTCACCAAATGAAGCTGCGGAGTGTTGGATTCTTCTAGGTTCTTAGCTATGTTGCATAAAAGAATTTAAGAACATGCCAGTTTAGTCAGGCCAGTAAAAAGAATTTATTGGAAAATGGAGGAAAAGAAGAGAGCTTGCTGAGAAATGGGAGAGAAGGACAGAAATACACACTGAGATTTGGTGCGGGCTCCTCTAGGCAGAGAGAGCAAGATTAGGCTTGTGCGGTTACCTTTTGAACTATTAATTATTCTTCCCCTTGCTAATGCTAAGGGGAGGGGCCCCAGCTGTTATTGGTTACCCCACCAATGGTGGGGGCCAATGGTGAAGCCTGTTTGGACTATCTGGGGTCTTCCCACAGCCCAACTGGGACCTCAAGGTCAAGGTCAAGGCCTCCATGGGTATCAATTCCCAAAATAGTTATTGGATTGTGTTTGTAAACTGGTCTGTTCCTCTGGGTATATTAGATGGTATTATCTCAGAGGTTTCACTTTTACTTGATTAAATTATAATTAGGGCTTTGATTGGGCCACATCAGTAGGATGTTGAATCCTCACCCCCTTGGAGGGTGGGGTACTCACAAAGAAAATGACAAGGCAGAGGGGTTAGTTGGAGTTTTAATGTTGGAATCCCCGGAAGTAAATACACAGAGAAGCAGATACATGAGGAAAGAGATAAGGCTCCATTAGACAAGGCAGAGGCCCCAGGAAGCAAGATGAGCTGTTGTCTGATAGTTTACAGCTGGCCTTGTGGAGAGAGCAGAGCAGCTGAGCCTGGAGAGAAACAAGCCCTTCGAGAGAGATAAGTCTTATCCCAGCCTACAGCTGATATTAGAAGAACCTGGAGCCATGGAGCCTTAAGAGGAAGAGAAAACCTGAACCCTTGCAGACATCTTGCTCCAACACATGGCAACAGACTTTGGTGAGGGAAGTAAGTTATACTTTACGGCTTGGTAACTGTAAGCTTCTGCCCCAAATAAATACCCTTAATAAAAGCCAACAGATTTCTGGTATTTCGCATCAGCACCCCTTTGGCTGACTAGTACAGTGGGGTCTCGTGGCCATGTTGTCAGCCATGTTGTCTGTCAGCCATGTTTTAGCTCGTCTTCTCCTCATTCCCCTGTACTACCTTGCCTCAAAGGGGGATCAGGTAGAAAGGAATAGGAGGAAATGGAATTGAGAGGTTGAATGGGATGTGGAATAGGAAGAGGGAGAGAGTTGTGTGTGAAAATTCCCAGACCCCCACCATCCTCATTTTACAAAATCTATGATCCATGTGAAGCAGGCTATTAAGATAGGGAATCAATAGATGGATCTGGAACCATGTGGACATCAATACCTCAAGATGGCTGCCGGAAGACACTCGTGAGATTTCTCCCAGAAGCCAGGAAAAGCCCCGAATATTTTCAGAGGCCTTATCATTGGGTCCTCCTGGGGGATTGATTGGGTGGGGGTAATCAATCAAAACAGCGAACACCTGGTACTTCTCCCATGCCATTAGCAAAGGGGTGGAATAATTAATAGTTTAAAAAGCAGGCGCAAAACCTTTCTTGGCCCTGCTGCTCTTGGCCCTTGTTGCTTCTGCGCCCTGTTCTCGCCATGTCCCCCCACACAGATCAACATGCAAGTAAAACCTGGGCATTTATAACCTCTAATGGGAAATTGTAGTCTATAAATCAGCCTTCTTAATCATTCTTACTCTCTACCCCTTACTCTCTACCAGGGACCCATGATCTGTTATTTTCTCCCATTTCTCTTCCCTCCCTACCTTAATAAGTTACTGGCCTAACTAACCCAACGTGCTCTGAAATTCATTTCTGCAGCATAAGTCAAGAACATAGACCAAATCCGGTAACACATGGGCCCACCGTGGTGCACCTTTTCTGACCTACACCAAGAAAAAGGCTTATGAGTCCATAAAGAAAGTTTCCTCCACACTTCTCAGAGTGGTCTTTCCAGAACAAAAACCTGATCACTCCCCTGCTTTAATAACCTTCTTTGACTTATCAGGAGCCTGTCAATTATGGCCCACAGGCCAAATCCAGCCTGGTACCTGCTTCTGTGAATTGTTTCATTGAAACACAGCCAAGTTCCTTTGTTTGTACATATTGAATGCTGTAAGGGCAGAGTTGAGTAGTTGCTACAGAAACTATTGTGCTGGCAAAGCCTAAAATATTTACTATGTGGCTCTTTACAAAAAAAAGAAAAAAAATCTGCTGATCTCTTCATGTCTTTTTTCCTCCTCCTTTATCATAGTGAAATCCCACCCTCATTGAGGGACTTCACTCTCTTCATATCCTGAGCCTTTGCTTCTCTTTGCATCTCCATATTTACACCTCTAGCACATTTTCAATCTGTTGTTATTGCAGGTTTGGCATCTCTCTCCACTAGCAGTGGTTTCCTTGGATACAGAAGCCATATGCCATATCTTGTTTTTCTTTGCAGCTCACCTAGCACAGGGCGTGGTGCACAGTAGGGGAGGTGGGGCAGAGAAAGAGCCTGGGAGTTAGATCCAGAAAGATCCATTTTGATGGATCTTTGACATTGACTAAGCAAATCACTTAACCTTTCTCAGCCTCGGTCCCCTCATCTATAAAATGTGTCTAGTAATTCTTAGCCTGCAGTGTTGTCATGAGGCTTGTCCACTCTTTTGAATGAAAGAGAGAATGAGGGAAGAGAATAGGGAGAATGATTTCCCAGGAATGGGTGGGTAGCGGAAGCGATAAGGAGAGCAGAGGGGCAATCCACCACTCAGCATTAGACGCCCCTGAAACCTAGTGGGCCTATCTCCAGACTGTCTCTAAGGTCACAACTGGCTCTCTGAACACAGGTACAGGGGGCGGGAACAGACCCAGCTGGAGTCTGCTCCAGGGTCAGTCACTGAGGCCGATACCAAGGCCTGGTCTGGACCAAACCACAGATATGCACAAAGCCTTACATGGAGGTAATGAGAAAAAGGTTTATCAAGAGCCATGGCCTCCAGAGGACCCTTCCTGGGCCTGTACAGGGCACCTCATGGCCTGGCCTTCCTTTGATCCTCTCTGCAGTGCCTGGGCCTTCAGTGCATTTTCCTGCACCTTCCTAGCCCACGCCATGTGTGAGGAGGGCCAGGCCCTGCTTTGCACCTGGCCTTCAGCCTCAGTTAAAGAGAAACTGCCCCTTCCCCACCCCCAAAACAGAGTTAGGAAGTGAAAATAGATATCCCTGAATGCCATCTCCAAAGATCCTGGTGATCTTTGGAAAGTCTGGGGTCCATGGATCTGCATTTTGAACATGCAACTGAGGTTTTGGTAGGAGTGACCTTGCTTTGAAAATCAAGGAATTGGAGAAACAGGAAGATGAACCATTACTGTAATCTGGAAAACTTCTCAGGATGTTGAGCCACCCTTTGGAGCTTTGCTGGTAATCATTTCTCAATTCCCTGATAAACTATGATTACACAACACTGTGTGTAAAGTACTGTGCTAGGTGCTGGGTGGGGAACACAAAACCTAGTAATAATCTCACAGGAAACGATCCAACACAAGGAAGTACAGAACCTAAGAGTTCAAAAGGGCCTGCTGTGTCGTCTCGAAGTTCAATTATTCATTTCCTCTTCGTGTAATGGGGCAATGACACCCAGTTCACCAGGTTGTTGAGAAGACAAAAGTAGATAAAAGATGTGTATGGCTTTTGCTTTTTTTAAACAATCAATATTGAGTGCTGTGAATCAGTGTTTACTTTTAGGGTGATTGCTGGACTCCTAGCTTCATAAAGTACCAGGGCAGAAGTTCTCAACCCCAAGGACACTAATATCACCTAGGAAGTTTCCAAAACAAAAAACAAAAAACAAAAAACCAGTGCCAGACTCCCTCTGCCCCCTTTTCCAAGATTCTGACTGAATTGTTTTGGAGAGGGGGCCTGGGCCTGGGCGTTTTTTAATGTCTCAGGTTTTACTACTGGGCAGCTGTAGCTGAGAACCACCTGTGCTGTAGACACATGGAGGGTGTGGCGAATTTTAACTGGTAGGATGGCAAAGGCTTCTTAGAGAAGGTCATGTTTGAGCTAGACCTTCAAAGGATGTGTAGGATTTGGGGAGTAACCTTTTTGAACTAGGTAATATGTACACATAGTATAAAATTCATATGACTTACCATGAAAGATGTATCTACTCCCTTCCCCTCCCTTGGACCAAGTCACCCTGTTCTCCTCTCTGGAGACAGCTGTTCTTACCAGTTCTTGTTTATACTACCAGAGATACTCTTGTTTTTTAATTTAATTTAATTTTTATTAGAGCAGTTGTAGGTTTACAGAAAAATCATGCAGAAAGCACAGATTTCCCATATACTCCCAATCTCCCCACACTACTATTAACATTTTGCATGAGTTTTGTATCTTTGTTACAATTAATGAAACAATGTTGTTATATTATTAACTATAGTCCACAGTTTACATTAAGATTTGCTCCATGTTGTACAGTTCTATGAGCTTTTTTTTAAAAAAAAAATTTATTCCGATAACATATATACAACCCACTTTCAAGTATACAATTCAGTGGTGGTAATTACATTCACAACATTGTGTCACCACAGAGCTTCTCTTTACAGTTGCTATTAAGAACTTTACCAGGTTGGTCAGAGGAAAGGGGAAGCAAATAGCTGTCATTTTCTGTTCTAACACCTTCTACCATGTCCAGAATATCATCTACACAGATATCATTTGATTGAATAGATCATTTAAGAAAAAAAACCCACAGGGTTTATTTTCATGATGGGGCATTTTTGTTGTTACTGTTGTTGTTTGTTTCTTCCTGTCACAGTAAATTCCAAGTAGCTTATTTTTTTTCAATTAAGCTTTTTAGGTTGAGATAATTGTAGATTCTCATGCAGTTGTAAGAAATAATATGGAAAAATCCCACGTACCTTTTACCTGAGCAGCTTAATTTTAATTCCAGTGCTAATTAAGATAATTCAAAACAAATTCTCGGGTAGCATTTTGAAAATCTACTCTACTGAAACTGAGAGCCAGGTTGCCAGGGACAGGTGGTGGGTGGAGGAGGAACGTATGTTTTCTATCTCCCCTCGTGGTTACTAGGAAATCAAAACTAACATGAAAATTTGCCTCCTGGCCCAATGCCAGCTGGGGCTTACTTCTCTGTGACAGCAGATGCTGCTTTCCATGTGTGTGCCAGAGAGTGGTGGCGGGCTACGAGAGGAGGGAGAGCCCGGTTGGGAGGGGAGCTTTCTCTAGCTATGGTTGTACCTGCAGATTTCTACCTCTATCCAGATCAGAATGTGAAAGGTGCTACCTTGCCCGATCCAAATCCTGTTTTCTTTGTTTCCAGACTCACAGGAACAGAAAAATGGAGGCAGCATGCCATTTCTGACTCCCTCAGGTTTCCTTGTTGTTTCTTTGTTACTGAAATCTTGAATAGAGCACACCTCTCTAAAAAGGGTTTCTAAAAAGGGTCCTTAACTGCACAGGCAGGAAGGAACACCTGGGCAAAAACAGGTGCCTGAAAGAAAGGGGTTTTAATATTCCCCTGACTCATCTTCCAGGATTTACCTCTGTACTGGTTTAAAAAAGCAAATCATCATCAGGCTGGAGATTCTGTCAGTGAGAAGTTTACAGTGTTGTGCGCCTCCTCCTTATAGGCAAATTTGGCCAAACATTTGGCTTTTATGCTGATGTCATTTATAATACTTCTGGATATAATAATTCTTGGTATTTTATATGGCACTTTTTTGGTGGGGGAGCAGGTACAGATGCATCGGGCATTATCACATACGTTACTTAAGGTGAAAAAAAAATACAACAGGGGAGAAAGAAAGGAAGTAACCATTGATAAACACAATCCCAGGGCTTTGCAATTATGTGAAATAGAAGCCTATGCATATGTGTGTGTAATTTAGGCACATTATTTTCTATATTGAAAATGCTACCATTTATTGGGTGCTCAATATAAGTGGGATAGGATGTTAATGGTTTACATGTGTGATCTCATGTCATCCTTACAGCAATCCTGTGGTCTGTGTCATTATTATCCCCATTTATAGTTGTAGAAACTGATACTTGGAGATTATTGCTCAAGGCCCACACAGCTGGTGGGTGAGAAAGGGTTTGGATGAAGGACTCATACTTAACCTACTTGAGCTATGGAAAGCCATTAAAGCCTTTGGACCCCTTCTCAGAACAATGTTTTTAAATGCAAAAAATAAAATGCATAGAATTACAAAAGCAATTATATTGAAATACAGTTACAACTGTGGTGGTGGGCAGCTTCCCTCCCCCCACCCCTTTTTTTCATATAATAAACTTTATTTTAAAAGAAGTTTTAGATTTCAGAAAAGTTACATCAAAGGTATAGGGAATTTCTAGGGAGTCCAGGAAGATGGCGATGGACTAGGCAGGCAGGGCTCAACTCTCTCACAAAGAGAATAGAGAAAGGGTCAAAAGCTGTCTGAGGGATGTGCTTTGGGGGTCAGCAAACCAGGAAAATGCTACGCAAACCCCAGGAGGGAGTGGGACAGAGATACGAAGAACTGAAAACAACAAACATGAGTTACTAAATCCTCACAGTGGCCGGGAAAGGCTCCCATTCCCCACCCTCAAGACAGTAAGACTGGATAAAACCCAGGCTCACTGCAGCTGACTGAGAGGGGTCCAGATGTCTTCTTCCCAGTCAACTGTTACAAGGGAACAGGGAGGGTGTGTTGAAGGGTGGAGAGTGGATTCTCTTCAGTGAATTCAACCAACAGAGCCTGCTTTGAATCTCAGTTCAGGCCAGACCAGAAACACAGGAAAGCGGAGGTTGAAAGAAACACCTCTATGGGAAGGGTCAGTGAGGAGCTCCACCTGCTGGCAGGCCAGGAAACTGCAAGGAGAAAAAACTACTTTTAGGTCTCTCTTTAGCCCCAACCCCTGGGAGAAAATCTGTGCCACATTAGTGAGTCCCTAGCCTGATTTTGATAAGTTAAGTTGGACAATTTTTTAAAGATTCAGAATAAGTTGAACCAAATATCAAAGGAGAACTGTGAAAAATACTAGATAAGAGGGAGAAATTGACCATTAGAGTAAACTCATCCACATATTCAGATGCCTAGACATCAGCAAAAAATTACAAGCCATACAAGGAAACAGGAAGAGATGGCCCAGGAAAAGGAACAAACTAAATATCCTGATGAGATACAGGATTTAAGATAACGAATCAATGATAATCACAAAAATCTTCTAAATCAATTCAAAGGATTGAAGGAAAATATGACTAAAGAGATAAACAATATTAAGAAGACACTGGGTGAGCATAAAGAACAATTTGAAAGCCTGCAAAGAAAAGTGACAGAGCTTATGGGAATTAAAGACACAATGGATGAGAATAAAAATACATTAGTGGCACATAACAGCAGATTTGAATTGCTCAAAGACAGAATTAGTGATTTTGAGGACAGAACACCTGAACTGGAAAAGACTTGAAAACAGAAAGAGAAAAGAATGGAAAAAAGGGTCTCAGGGAATTGAATGACAATGTGAAATGCACAAACATACATGTTATAAGTGTCCCAGAAAAAGAAGAGGATGGAAGGTGGCAGAAAGACTATTTGAGGAAATAGTGACCAAAAACTTCTCAACATTTATGAAGACATAAATATCAATAGCCAAGAAGGACAAAGCACCCCAAACACAATAAATCTGAATAGACCTACCCTGAGACACCTACTCTTCAGAAAGACAACTATCAGAGATAAAGAGAGGATCCTGAAAGCAGCAAGAGAAAAGCAAAGCATCACATACAAGGGAACCTCAATAAGATTAAGTGCCAACCTCTTATCAGACACCATGGATACGAGAAAAAAATGGTATGATATATTTACTGAAAAAGAAAAACTGCCAACCAAGAATTCTGTATCTGACAAAACTGTCCTTCAAAAATGAGGGCAAGTTTAAATTCTTCACAGACAAAAAAAACTGAGAGAGTATGTTACCAAAAGACCAGATTTACAAGAGATACTAAAAGAATAGATGGAAAAAAGGTGGGGGGTTAAAAGGAGTGCTTCAGCCTGAAAGGAAAAAACAAGGGCAAGAGACTTGTAGATGAGTATAGAAATGAAAATTTTTAGGAAGGGTAAATTAATGGGTAAAAAACCAGACAATAGTAAGAGATGACAACAGAAAGCCAAAGGATAAAATGGATGAAGTAAGTGATGCTTTTACATTCAATAACATTGAATGTCAATGGCTTGAACTCCCCAATCAAAAGACATAGACTGATAGAATGGATAAAAAAATATGAGCCATCTATATGCTGTCTACAAGAGACTCACCTCAAACATAAGGGCATGACCAGGTTGAAAGTGAAAGGTTGGAGAAAGATATTCCACACAAACAGGGACCAAAGAAGATCTGGAGTAGTGATATTCATGTAAGACAAAATAGATTTTAAATGCAAAACTATTATAAGGAATGAAAAAGGTCATTATTAATAAAAGCAGCAATTCAACAAGAAGAAATAACTATAATAAATATTTGTGCACTTAACCTGGGAGTTCCAAAACACGTGAGGCACACACTGGCAAAACTGAAGGGAGAAATAGATGTCTCTAAAATAATAGTTGAAGACTTCAATTCACCACTCTCAATACTGACTAGAACATCTGGACAGAGAATTAATAAAGAAACAGAGAGCTTGAATCATATGATAAATGAATTAGACCTACAGACATTTATTAGGGCATTATACTCCAAGACAGCAGGAGACACATTCTTTTTTTTTTTTTTTTTTTTTTTTTATTTAACCTTTATTTAGTCCTTGTACATTCTTCCTTTTTGTGTCTAAATCAAGTTTCCTAACGTATATCAATGTCCTTCTCTCTGAAGAAGTTCTTTTAACCTTTTATTTTTACTTTTTTTTTTTTTTATTATGGGTAAAAATCAAAATTCTCACAATACATACAAACATTTGCAAAATGATATATAAATATATATGCATATATGTGTATTTGCTTACAAAAATGTTATTTACATATATATATACATATATTTTAAGAGGTGCTTAGATTACTGAGACACATTCTTGTGAAGTGTAAATGGATCTATCTCCACGACAGACCCTATGTTGGGTCACAAGACAGGTCTCAATAAATGTAAAAAGATTGAAATTATACAAAACAATTTCTCTGACTATAATAGAACAAAGCTGGAAATCAAGAATAGATGGAAAAAGGGGAAATTCAAAAATATATGGAGATTTTGTGAATATTCTCACTGTCCTGATTTTGCGATAATCAGGATAGGCTAAACATTCACTATATTAGAAACCATGCATGTGTCCCCAGACCTAGTTTTCCTCCTTAGGTCTGGTTTTTAGAATACTGATGATAAACTAAGCCTGATTTATTATATGAACATCCTGTATGGGAAATGACTGTAGTTCTAGGTATCTTTGGTCAACCTTAAGAGATATAGTAGGGGGACGGATGTGACTTGGGTGGTTGGACGTCCGACTCCCATTTGGTGGGAACTGGGTTTGATCCCCAGGACCTCCCAGTAAAAATTTTAAAAAGAGAAATATAGAAGGCGCGTGGGCCTCCAGGCCCCGCAAGAGAATGAGCCCCACAGGCCCTAGGCACAAGTGCGCCGCCAGGCCCCGCAAGCCACTCAGCAAGATGATGACATAACAGGAAAGTGACACAAGGGAGAGCCAAGATGAGATGTGCTGAAAAACCAGGAACTAAGGTGGCACAGGTGGTAGGATGCCTTTCTCCCACATCGGAGGTTCTGAGGATCAAATCCCAGTGAAGACAGGAGAAGAAGGATGAGAAGAGAGGGCAGGCAATGGACACAGAGAGTTGCCCAGAGAATGGACACAAAAACAGCAAAAATGGGGGTGGGAGGGTAAAAATGGATAAAAGTAAATAAATCCTTAAAAAAAACAGTATAGGGGAGTAAGATATGGACTATAGTTAGTAGTAATACTTTGACGATGCTCTTTCATAATTTGTTAACAAATGTGTCACAGCAATGCAAAGTATTTGTGGTGGGATGATGTGTGAGAGCCCTGTATGATGTTATGCATGTTTGTTTTGTAAGTTCCCAATGTTTACTGAACACTTATAGTTTATGTATGTTCATGTATAATGATATACTTTAATAAATTGTTTAAAATATATATATATATAGAAATTAAACAACACACTCAAATAATCAGTGGGTCAAAGAAGAAATTGCAAGAGAATTCAGTAAATATCTTGAGATAAATGAAAATGAATCAGAACATATCAAAACCTATGGGGCACTGCAAAGGCAGTGCTGTGAGGGAAATTTATAGCCCTCAATGCATATATTAATAAAGAAGAAAGAGCTAAAATTGAAGATTTATGTGCACACCTGGAGGAACTAGGAAAAAAAACATCAAACTAATCCCAAACCAAGTCTAACGAAAAAAAGAGTAAAGATCAGAGCAGAAAGAAATAAAATCAACAACAACAAAATAATAGAGAGATCAACAAAACCAACAATAGGTTCTTTGAGAAGATCAACAAAATTGACAAACACTTAGGTAGGCTGACAAAGAAAAAAGAGAGAAGATGCAAATATATAAAATCAGAAATGAGAGGGAGGACATTACCACTGACCCCACAAAAATAAGAGAGATCATAGGAGTATGTTATGGACAACTGTATGCCAAAAAACTAGAAAATGTAGACAAGATGGACAAATTCCTAGAAACACACAAACAGCCTATACTGACCCTAGAAGAAATAGAAGATCTCAACAAACCAATTACAAATGAAGAGATTGAAACAGTCGTCAAAAACCTCCCGAAGATGAAAAGCCCAGGACCAGATGGATTGACAGGTGAATTCTATCAATCATTCAAAGATGATCAAATATTAATATTGCTCAAGTTTGTCCAAAAAATTGAACAGGAAAGAATACTACCAAACTCGTTCTACAAAGCCACCATCACCCTAATACCAAGATACTACAAAAAAAAAGACAATTACAGACCAATATCTCTAACAAACATAGATGCAAAAATCCTCAACAAAATACTTGCAAATTAAAGGAATTATACACCACAATCAGGTGGGTTTTATCCCAGGTCTGCAGGAGTGGTTCAACACAAGAAAATCAATTAGTATAATAAACCACATTAATAAATTGAAGAAGGAAAATCACATGATCCTCTCAATTGAAGCATAGGAGGCATTTGACAAAATACAGCAACCTTTCTTGATAAAAACACTCCAAAAGATAGGAATAGAATGATGTTTTCTCAATATGGTAAAGTACATATAAGAAAAACTTACAACTAGCATTGTACTCAATGATGAAAGATCAAAAGTTTTCCTGAGATCAGGAACAAGACCAAGATTCCCACTGTCACCACTGTTATTCAATATTGAACTAGAAGTTCTAACTAGAAATAAAAAATATAGATAAAGAAATAAAAGGCACTATCAAACTTTCACTATTTGCTGGTATCTAGAAAATTCTGGAAAAATCCCACAACATAGCTACTTTATCAGACGAGTTAAGCAAAGTGGTGGGATCCAAGATTAATATGCAAAGATCAATAGTGTATCTATATACTACTGATGAGCAATCTGAGAAGGAAATGAGAAAAAAATTCCATTTTTAATAGCGACTAAAAGAATCAAATATTTAGAAATAAACTTAGGACATAAAGGGCCTGTATTCAGAAAACTACAAAACATTGCTAAAAAAACTGAAGAAGACTTAAATAAATGGAAGGACATTCCATGTTCATGGACCAGAAGACGAAACCTCATTAAAATGTCAATTCTATTCAAACTGATTTACAGAATCAATACAATCCCAATAAAAATCCTGTCTTTTTTTTTTTTGCAGAAATGGAAAAGCCAATTATCAAATTTATTTGGAAGGGTAAGGAGCCCCAAATGGCCAAAAATGTTTTTAAAAAGAGGAACAAAGTTGGAAGACTCTCACTTCTGGACTTTAAAGCATATTACTTAGCTACAGTGGTAAAAACAGCATGATACTGGTATAAGGACAGACAGATTGACCAATGGAACTGAATGGAGAACTCAGAAATAGACCCTCACACCTACAGTCAAGAGATTTTTGACAAGGCTGTCAAGTCCTCCCAGTGGGCCAGAACAGTCTATTCAACAAATGGTGCTCGATGTGAACTGCGATCTATGGTTGATGGCAAGGCCCCAGGATGTGTAGGTCCATTGAGGGTGATGGGCCACACTTGTGGGGGATGTTTGTGTGGGATATTGTGGGAGGTGTGGGAGGTGGGGAACATGGGAATCCCTGTAGTTTCTGTGTAATATTTAGGTAATCTAAGCACCTTTAAAAAAAAAATTTTTGTATATATATATATATATATATAACATTTTTGTAAGCAAATGCACATATATGCATATAGATTTATATATCATTTTACAAATATTAGTATGTATTGTAAAAAATTTGATTTTTACCCATAATAAAACAAACAAACAAACAAACAAAAAAAACAAATGGTACTGGAAGAACTGGATATCCATATCCAAAAGAAAGAAAGAGAACCCCTATCTCACACCTTATACAAAAATTCACTCAAAATGGATCAAGGACCTGAATATAAAAGCTATAGCCATAAAGCTAGCAGAAAATCTAGGGAAAAAAATCTTCAAGATCTTATGGTATGCAGCAGTTTCTTAAATTTTCCACACAAAGTATGAGCAGCAAAAGAAAAAATAGATAAATGGGACCTTCTCAAAATTAAATGCTTTTGTACCTCAAAGGACTTTGTCAAAAAGGTAAAAAGCAGCCAACTCAATGGGAGAAAATATTTGGAAATCAGATATCTGATAAAGGCTTAATATCCATGATATATAAAGAGATCATACAACTCAACAATAAAAAGGCAAACTAACCAATTAAAAAAATGGATAAAAGACTTGAATAGACATTTTCCAAAGAAGAAATCAAATGGGGAAAAAAAAAACACATGAAAAAATGTTCAACATCACTAGCGATTAGGGAAATGAAAATCAAAGCTACAATGAGATTTTATTTCACACCTATTAGGCTGGCCGCTATTAAACAGTCAGAAAACTGCAAGTGTTGGAGAGGATGTGGAAAGATAGGAACGCTATTCCCTGTTGATGGAAATGTTGAATGATACAGCCACTATGGAGGACTGTTTCATAGTTCCTAAGGAAGTTGAATTTATTTTGCCCCGTGACCCCGTAATACCACTACTAGGTATATACCCAGAAGAACTGAGAGCAGTGACATGAACAGACATCTGCACACCAATATTCGTAGTGGCATTATTCACAATTGCCAAAAGATGGAAACCATCCAGATATCTATCAACCAATGAATGGATAAACAAATTGTGGTGTATACACATGATGGAATATTATGCAGCTATAAGAAGAAATAAAGTTATGAAGCATATGACAACATGGATGAAACTGGATGGCCTTATGTTGAGTGAAGCAAACCAGACACAAAAGGACAAATACTGTATGATTGCACTATTATGAACTAAATATATTGTATAATCTTATAGAGTTAATAATTACAATATAGGTCACAAGAAAATAGAATGAGGGTAGAGAATGGAAACCTGAGGGTTAATCTGTGCAGAATTGATGAAAAGGTTGTTTGTAAATCTTTGGAAATGGATAGAAATGGTGAGAGCACATCATAGTGTTTGTAACTAGCAGAGCTATTATATGCATATGACAGTAGTTGAAAGGGAAAGTCTAAGGACATGTATATTACTGGAAGGAAAGCTAAAAAAATAACAGGGGACTGTGTAACAAAGTGAAGCCTCATGTGAAATATGAATATGGGTAATATTGCATATTTAAGACTGTTTTTACAAAATATAAAGACAAATAAACCTGAAAGATGGAAATAGAATAGCAACTATGTATGGCAGGGGCAGCATAGAGAGATTAAGAGGTGATGAGTTTTTTGTTTGCCTGTTTTCTGTTTTTGTTTTTCTTTAATTATTATTATTGGAATAATGAAAATGCTTTAATAATGATTGAAGTGATGAATGCACAACTATGTGATTATACCAAATACCACTGATTGTACACATTGGATGGATTTATGCTGTATTAATATATATTAATAAAAGTGATTGAGTCTTCTGAGAAGCAGTTCTGATGTTGGAAAGAAGGCCCCAGGAGAAGAGAAGCAAGCCGTTCGCCTGATCGTCTATAGCTGACCTTGTGGAGGAAACAGGAGCTAAGCCCGGAGAGAAACGCAGCCCCGGGAAGAAAGGAACCCCAGAAGCCTGAACCCTGGCAAACGCTGGCAGCTGTCTTGCTCTAACACGTGGCAATGGACTGTGGTGAGAGAAGAAACAATGCTTTATGGCCTGGTATCTGTGGAATTCTACCCCAAATAAATACCCTTTATAAGGACCAAAAAAAAAAAAGTGATTTGTTTAAAAAAGGAAGAAAATATAGGGGATTCCCCAAATATCCCACTTCCTCCCCCGCTCATATTTTCCCCTATTAATAACATGTTACATTAACATGGTGCATTTATCACAGTTGATGAACAAATATTGAAGCATTGCTACTAACCAAGGTCTATAGTGTACATTATGGTTTACACTTTACACTGTAAAATTTTATAGGTTTTGACAAAATGTATAATGGCCTGTGTTTGTCATTGTAATATCATGAAGAACAATTCCAATGCCCTAAAAATGCCCTATAAACCATCTATTCTTCCCTCCCCTGCACCTCAGAACCTCTGGTAACCACTATCTTTATGTCAATGTTACAAGTTCTTCCCTTACTACAATAATAATAAGTCTACTTGGTGACCCCTAAGACTCTATCTCCTGATAACCTCCTCATAGCTCTGTGTAATCCACTCCTCTTGAGTGTGGGTTGCATTTACTGATTCACTTTTTTTCACTTTTTACTATTTTTAAAGGAGTTTTAGATTACATAAACATTACCATGAAAATATAGAGGATCCCACATACCCTACCCCCTCCTCCTCCCACAATTTTCCCTATTAACAACATCTTTCATTAGTGTGGTACCGTTGTTATAATTGATGAACACACCTTGAAGCATTGCTAATAAGCGTGGTCTATAGTTTACATTATGGTTTACACTTTGCACCGCACAATTTTATAGGTTTTGACAAAATGTATAATGGCCTGTATCCGTCATTGCAATATCATGCAGAACAATTCCAATGTCCCAAAAGTGCCCCATGTTACAGCTCTTCTTCTCTCTTCCTCCCCTCAGAACCTCTTTTAATGAACAGACTATGGTAGAAATGAGGAGATGTCACTTCTGAGATCGGGTTATTTAAAAAATTGGCTTCTTTGGTGCTTTTCTGTTCTTTCTTTTGGATGGCTTGCACTGTCATGTATGAGGCAACCCAGTGGAGAGGCCCATGTGACAATGCACTGAGGCCTGCCAACAAGCATGTGAATGAACCTGGAAGCTGCCCCTGCCCCTGCCCAGCTCGACAGGGCTGCAGCCCTGGCTGACACCTTGGTGGCAACCTGGTGAGAGAACCTGGTCCAGATGCACCTGGCTAGTTTGCACTCAGATTCCAGAATCACAGATACCGTGAAATAATGTTTGTTGTTTTCACTCACTAAGTTTTGGGATAATTGGTTACACAGCAATAAATAACTAGCAATTGTATATTAAAGTGAAATAAATTTAGGATATATACATGGTACTTAGTAACAAAAATGTTTAAAATATAAGTAAATTAAAGTTAAATTTTAGTTTTCAAGATATATCAGTGTGAATGCTTAGCTTGAATCAGAACGTAAAATCGTGGGACAAACTGAGACAAGGCAATCTGCATGGTACACATTATTTTGAATGTTTGTTTTGATAATTACCAGGGTTAAGACTCTTGTTTCACAAAGATACATTGTTGCAAATGATATGACAGATTCCATAGCTCATTTTATATGGCAAAGGCAGGCTTCTCTCAAGGGACACCAGAATTATCCAAGGCTTTTTTAGGCTTAACTACAATTGAAGTGAGTATTTTTTCCAAAGATCAATAGATCAACATCATCAACGAAACATATATTAAAAAGAAAGTGATTGTAAATTTATGGTTCAATTTAATGCCATTACAACAGCAATAACTTTTGAAAGGATTCTGAAGTGTTTCCATGTGTTCTCAAATTTCTCTTTTCAAAGAAATGACAGATTATTTTATATATATAGAATAGAATGACCAATGTAGAACCTGGAACATCTAGGCTATGAATTGCTCAATAGAATCTGTGCACAGGAAGACTGGGACCACACATCAGGGTCTAACAACCTGTAATTTTGAAGTAGTGATGAGTGAAATGATATTTCTAACAATTGAATTGAATATGAAAATATCTGTGACACCTACTGCTGAAAAAGTTATTGGTTCTGTTAAAATTACTGTGGTTTCTTGCCTATCATAATTGGAAGAAATGCTAACCTTCAGCTTAAGGTTTATAAAAATAAAGATGTATTTTCCCCCCATTTGAGTCCCTGGACCCCATAATATTTTTAGCCACTACTCACACACCCTTTTCCACTAAGGTGAAGTAAATTAATCAGGAGCTTAGTTCTTAACACCTAACATTGGTAATGGTGACGGTAATAAACCATAAGTCTATTTCCAACAAAGGATGACAATGAAAGGAAATGTAGATCTGCTCCCAGATTTGTGGCTTTGCTAATACTTCTGGAGCACAAATGAGAATGATCATGTTTTGGTTAAACCTGAGCTGTGGCTGAGCCAGGGGAGGGTGATTGGTGGTGTTACATGGGCGTGCATGGCCAAAGAGCCCTATTAAGACCAGTGGAGACCTTGAGCACTGAAGAGATGATTGCTCCCTTCTTTCTCCACTACACAAATGAAAATTGAAACCACCAAATCATAAAATAAGTATAAGGTGGTCAAGCAAAATTCGAATTTTTCCTATGGTGACAAATTTGATGCTTCGGGGGAAATAGTTAATTATCTTACAAAAAATATTTTTTTGGCTGCCCCTGTTTTATTGGTGGACAATAAGCAAAATTAGACTGCCTATTTGGTAATTTAATGCTAGTTAAGGTATTGCAAATGAAAAAAATCTATTTTCATCTTGGAGCCAGAAGAAATAGAGATGCTGCCTGCCCAAAGGAGCTGCAGCCCCTGGGAACTCATTGTAGTGTACATTCTTCCTGGATCAATGACCTGTTGGGTTGCCAGGATGGGAAGGGCTGATCCAGGAAGAAAGCACATTACAATGAGGCACCATCTCTGGGATAACAAGGACAGTAGGCAGTCTGCGTTTTCCAGAGGTATTAGAAGTACTTAAAAGCAAATTTTGAGCAACCCATTAAGAAAGATGAGGACTAATCTACAAATGATAGTATAAACTATGAACCAAGGAAGCCCATCTAAATGCATTTGACATGGGCCCATAATAGCTTGACAAGCAAGGGAGAGAATTCAGCAGAACTGGAATAGCCCCTGGAAGAAAGATTCCCACCAGTTCCTCACAGACAAAATACAAATAAGTATCTCAAAACTAGCACTTCTCAAACTTCTCCACTGAGGTAACCTTAAGGGCAAAGAAAAATGGAAAAACGCCTCTGGGTGGTGAGTTGAGATAGGCCAAAGCAGTCTATTTTGAACTCTCCAAGTTCAAATTTCTTTGCAGTCTCTTGCTTCATTTTAAAAATGTGTGTGCAGGGGATGTGGCTCAAGTAGTTGAGCTCCCTCTTCCCACATGGGAGGTCTGGGGTTCAGATCCCAGTGCCTCCTGAAAAAACAAAAATGAACAACAAGCAAAACAAATGAAAAAACCAACTCAGGAGAGCCAATGTGGCTCAGTGGATGAATGCCAGCTTCCCACATACAAGGTCCCGGGTTCAATACCCAGCCCCGGTACCTAAAAAAAAATAAAAATAAAAAATAAAAAATAAAAAAGTATGGCTTTTCTATTTCACTCCAATAATATATCTTCAGTTATTTCTGATAAATTTGTTTTTACATTGCGTATCATTACATAACATATCATTCCTACAATAGCTGCCTAGACCAACGTAGTGGGGTGAGATACCTCAGGGCTCCACCGCTCCATAGAAATTTGAACAACCAGCAAGAACTGGCAGAAACATCTTTCTCAGATGAAACAGTAAAGTAGCAACAGGGCCACTGTTTTTCAAGAAAAAAGCTCCTTAAAACCAGTAGGCTCTTGCCCTCTGACTGGGAGCTCCCCTCCTGGAAGTGGTCCCCACCACATTAGCATTGGGGGATGGAATTGCCAGGTACCTGGAGCCTGGGCACCACTCACAGCACACTCAGCCTGTGTTCCAAGGTCCAGCCAGGAGGATGCAAGGCACAGCCAAGGCCAGAGGGTCTTTCTGTGACCTTGCCATTGACTTTTGTTTTCTTGTTGGCAATAAAGGCCAAGAAGGCTCAAAAAAGTAAGAAATAAATAAATAAAATAAAATAAATAAAATAAAATAAAATAAATAAAATAAAATAAAATAAAATAAAATAAAATAAAACAAAATAAAATAAAATAAAACCAGCAGGCTCTTGTGTGGCCCTGGCTGAACCCAGCCTATATTCTTAGGGTAGATCCCTGGTCCCAGTTCCAGAGGTAGAAGAGAGGCCCTTGTTTACATGCTGTGAGCATGTATGTCTGCCCCAATTTGTCTGGTGATGGTCTGAGGGACTTACCACCCCAGAACTTGTCCTGAATGTAACAAGCAGTTCAGAGAGCTCTCTTACAGAACGCTGTGGGAGAACAGTCAAGTTGTGCTGCCTGGGAAAGGGATTGCTGGCTGTACAACAAATCAGTCCAGTGACTGGGACTGTGAGGAAACTGTTTCCTTGGGAAATAAGGACATTTGCAACCTTGTAAATGGGGAATTCCTAGGGCCACATATGCATACCCCACACAGAAGGGATCTGGGAGGCCCTTATTGCTTTGGCCTGGGGCTATTCTCATACAACCCATTGTAAGGATAAGCCCTGGAGGAGAGCGCTCTTTTCTTATTTTCTTTCCTCTTTTTTTTTTTTTTTTTTTTTTTCCGTTAGCTCCTGGCACTCAAGGAAAACTCAGTCATAACAGTAGTTAGATACAAGGTTAAGCAACAGTTGCTGCAGAGCCTGAACTTCAGCAATAACACATTAAAATATCAAAATGTCCAGGTTTCAACAAAAGATAAAACATACAAAAAATCAGGAGGTGATGGTCTGGGCAAAGGAGAAGATTAAAGCTTTAGAAACCATCAATGAGGGGAATCAGACCACTTTTTATAAAAAGGTGCTAAAGATGATCAAAGACCTAAAGGAAAACCTGGAAAAGGAACTAAAGGAAATCAGGAAAATATGATAGATGAAAACAAACAGGATATCAATAGAGACATGGAAATTATGAAAAGGAACCAAACAGAGCCAAATTCCATTGTAACATATATTTAAAATTCCCTAGAGGGTTCAACAGCAGATTGGCACTGGCAGAAAAAAGAACCAATGACCTTGAAGATGAAACAATTGAAATTATTCCATCTGAGAAGCAGAAAGAAAAATGAAGAAAAGTGAACAGAGCCTGAGAAATGTGTGGGACACCACCAAGCATACCAATATATTCATTGTGGGGGTCCCAGAAGAAGAAGAAAAGGAGAAAGGGGCAAAGAGAATATTCAAAAAAATAATGGCTGAACACTTTCCTACTTTAACAAAAAACATGAATATACACATCCAAGACACTCAAACAAACTCCAAACAGGGTAAATGCAAATATACCCATGATGCAGCATATTATAATCAAACTGTCAAATGCCAAACACATAGAGAGAATTCTGAAAGTCACAAGAGAGAAGCAAGGTGTAACACAAAGAAAGCATCAGTAAGATTAAGTGCCAATTTCTCATCAGAAACCATGGAGCCAAGAAGGCAAGGGGAAGACATATTTAAAGTGCTGAAAGCAAAAACTGACAACCAAGAATTCTGTATCTAGCAAAACTGTCTTTCAAAGATGAAGGAGGAATTAAGACATTCTCAGATGTACAATAGCTGAGGGAGTTTGTCACCAATAGACCAGCCCCCCTACAAGAGATGCTAAAGAGAGTTCTACAGGTTGATGGTGAAGCTGGGAAAGTGTTGGATTCCTCTAGGTTATTGGCTATGTTGCATAAAAGAATTTAAGAACACGCCAGTTTAGATAGGCCAGTAAAAAGAATTTTATTGGGAAATGGGGCAAAGAACAGAGCTTGCTGAGAAATGAGAGAGAAGGACAGAAATACACACCAAGATTTGGTGTGGGCTCATCTAGGCACAAAGAGCAAGCTCTGCCTTGTGTGGTTACCCTTTAAACTATTAATTATTCCTCCCCTTTGCTAATGCTAAGGGGAGGGCCCCCAGCTGTTATTGGTTACCCCACCAATGGTGGGGGCCAATGGTTAGGACTGTTTGGGATATCCAGAGACAAGGGGAAGTCCCCAAAAGAGAAACGGGACCTTAGGGTTAAGGTTAAGGTCTCAGTGGGGACTCGCAACCATGTTGTCTGTCAGCCATGTTGTGGTTCATCTACTCCTCATTTCCTTGGCTAACCTGCCTCAATTCCCCCCACAGAGAGTTCATGCCCTTATTCTTAAGGGGGTGCTGAGGGGCGATGGTCATTCTTCTATAGTTACTTCCTGCTGGTTAGGGCAGTAGTCCCTGCCTGACAGGGTGTAAACCTCTCTGGCTGTTCTATTGAGGTCGAGGAAAGATGGGTCCAACACTGTGGTTGGAACTGACTGAAATACCCTCATGACTAATATCCTGTTCTGGAAGGCATTGATTCTGGAAGAAATAAACTTAGAACTTTGAAGATAATGGCCCCACTAAAAAGATAAAGAAGATGATGGTAAGCAGGTCCAAAAAGGGGGCTGGCCATGACACACTGGACCACAGAGAATGAGAAAGGCCAGGTGCCTTCAGAAGCTGTGTCCTCCCAAAGTTGATGGGAAACAGTATTCTTCCTTGAGTTCTTTTATGCTGTTGGTTTACTCTAGGGAGAGATTGTGATAGACCTGCTGGGTTTGGGTCTAAACAGCCAACCCCAGTTCCCACCGCAGTGGTTATACTTAGGACAGATAGGAGAGGTATGAAGAGAGGCACTGCCCTAGACATAAACTCACAAAGACAGTATAGGCAATAACAAGACAGGCAGATGGCAAACAAAATAAAAAGAGTACTTAAGACAGCCATTCTTTTTTCTTATGGGCACATTCATTATAGACACTTAGAAAATGAATTAAGTTTACCAGAATTTTTAACATGTTCAACATCCCTCTGCATATGATCTAGAATAGAAAAGCTGGCATACTCATGAGGCATATAGGTACAGTACTTAATACTAATCAATGTACAAGTTCCTCTTTGAGCTGCAATTAATAGATCTAAACTCCAGTTCTTAATACCATACATGTTATCTCTCCATGGGAGCAGACCATAATTCCAACTGTGTTTAAGTTCTACTTACATCACTCTAGTAATTGTTGTTCCACTTGGTAGGTATGCCCTTCACATAGCCAGCATATTGCAGCACCGTTGACTTTGAGAGAAGTTAGGAAGGTAGCGCTCCAGTATTTCACCAGCCTGGTGCACAGCGCCCTTCGGCACTATGAAATAGAGCCAGTCAGGAGGCAATGTCCATTGCACATCAGGCCCTATTGAGCCGTTGTCGGCTGCTGCAAGAGTCTGAAAGTGCAACATAGACTCCATCCAAGAGCACAACCAGAGATGTAGTAGATACCTTTATTGTTTTAGAGGTCAGTGACCAACCTAGCCAATAACTCAAATGGAGAGGCACCATGCATGGTATTTAGGCCTGGTTTGAAGGTACAAGAGAGAATGACAATACTCTTTTGATTTTTTTTCTTTTGATTTTTATATACTTTCTAAACATTTCCAAAGCATTATACATATATGTTATGTATAACATAGCAAATGACTTAAGTATTTTAGAACTTTGCTTTTTACTTTTATACCTTTACCATCATTACTGTAATTAACAGGTATTTTACTTTAGCAGCATAGGAAAAACTACTTTCTCAATTATTTTTATGAAAATCTAAGATTCCCAATGGAATCAAGATTATATTTTCTTTTTTTTTTTAAAGATTTTATTTATTTATTCATTTATCCCCCCCTTGCTGCTTGTGCTCGCTGGGTCAGCTAACCACGCCATGCGGGCGGTCCTGCCCTCACCAGGAGGCCCCGGGAACCGAACCCGGGGCCTCCCATATGGTTAACGGGAGCCCTACTGATTGAGCCACAGCCGCTTCCCGAGATTATATATTCTTACCACCACTTTAATATGGAGATTGAGGTGGCCTCCAACATGTTACCCTGTTATGAAGTTACTTTTTGTTATTAATATCAATTTAGGTTTCTAATAAATAATGGCTTCTTGGAATTAACCATTTAAATGCTTCAGTTTAGAAGATGCTTTTGCAAACTTTTTACAATTAACCATAACTACATAGACTGGTTACTTTATCTAAAAATAAGCTTATTAAATTACAGTTAGCAACCAATGGAATTTACTTTATCCTTTTAAGAGAGAACAGATCTACATTTCCTTCTTTAACTTAATTTCTTTAGACATGAACTTACAACTTTCATCATCTTAAAGATTTAATACATATAATGTTGATTTATTTAATAGGTATTCTATAAACCTAGGGAGATTACACCCACACTAAATAAAATTGAAACCATTATAGTTAATTGCAGGACTATTCTTTTTCCTTCATTTATAGGAGCCTTAAAACCTCCTTTCTTTAATAAAATTCTAAAACTGTGAATAATTTTAAAAGCATACTGACTGCTAGATTCTGGAACAAATAGCAAATGTTCAATTTGTTTTAATTATAATTTAGAAAAGATCTTTCTATAGCTTTCAAGGACTTTTCCTTTACTTAACAATCGGATTATTAACCACCCTTATTTTAAGGCTGGTAAAAGGTTTGAATTGGGGAATTACAGGGCAAACTGATTCTTAATTCTCCAGCCTAGAAGAGTTTTAGTCTGCCACTCCTAGGCCCTCTCTCAGAGCTCTTGCAAAGAGAAGGCCCTGGGGGCTGGGTAGGTCAGAGAGCTCAGGAAAATCTTTTTCCCTTTCTTGATAGTTTCTGTATCCAAATGTCTATATGACCTTTCCATCCTGCTTAGCCTAAATTGGGCTCCAGGAATATCCATTCACATATATAATCACATATTTAATTTTTAACAATTTGAATAGAGCTTTTTAAAGAATTTTCATTTGTTAATTTTATATTACCATCCTGATGTTCCTAGATATACACTGAGCAAATACGCAGACACAAAAGCACAACTCACTAAAGTTACTTAAAACTTTCATTCTTTTACAAAATAAGTTTAACTGTAAAACAACATTTAAAGGATTTCTTTGAAGGTTATTTCTAATTACTCTAATTTCACTGTTACCATGCAGTTTTGCATAAGAATTTTGTTCCTTTTAATTATTGGCTTATAACCAAATTGTTCCCAATGCTTTAAAATACAATTTATAACATTTTCCTTTACTTCAGAACTTTGCTTATTTCCCATTTTGACTTTGACAGATCTTGGATGAGAAACACTAATTTCAGCATACACTCACTGAGGTCATTAGAGCCCCAGAGGAACTGGTTTCTCTCATGAATTGCTGCTTTTAGGAATATCAGCACACTAGGTGGGAGGCCCCAACTCCCAGTCCTCAGTTGCTAGACTGGTGGAGTGGACATCCAACCCCGAGGTTCAAGAATTTCACCAGGAAGCAATTTTGTTCACACTTGGAGCCATGAGAGAAAGCAGGGTTATTGGCACCAGTGGAAGCACAGGAGACAGGGGTGTCTCAAGTTTGCTTTCCCCTGAGCCATAGGGGAAAGTTGTCATGAAATAACCATAAGCAAATGCAAGGGGTGAAGTAACCATAAACAAAGGCAAACTCAGTTTGGAATTATCATAATAGCTGAAGTCTAAGGTCAAGGTGAAGCTAGTCACAAAATAACCATAATCAAAGGTAAGTGTAGTTTATAATTACCATTACTATATATAGCAAGAACAAACTAGACGTCGCTCTCTCTGTCTAGATGAGCCCGCACCAAATCTTGGTGTGTATTTCTGTCCTTCTCTCCCATTTCTCAGCAAGCTCTGTTCTTTGCCCCAATTTCTCAATAAATAACTTTTACTAGCCTAACTAAACTGGTGTGTTCTTAAATTCTTTTATGCAACATAGCCAAGAACCTAGAGGAATCCAACACTTCCCTAGCTTCAATGGGAAAGGACAATAGACAATAGATTGAAGCTCTATGAAGAAATAAATTTTTCTGGTGAAGGTAATGACATGGGTAAAAGTAAATACTAGTATGATTGTATTTTTGGTTTGTAACTCCTTATTTTACTTCCCACAGGATCTAAGGGGCAAATACATAAAATGTAATGATAAATCAGTTGTTTTGGACTAATAATGTATAAACATGTAATGTGAGACAAGAACTACATAAAGGTGGGGGAAAGAGGGGTATAGGAACATGGTGAATGTATGCTGTTGAATTTAAGTTGGTATCAAAGCAAAGAAGATTGTTAAAGATTTAGGGTGTTAATAATAAGCTCCTTGTTGACTACAAAGAAAATATTGGAGAATATGCAAGCTCACAGATACAGAAATTAAAGAACAAGTTGCCAGGGGCAGGGGCAATGGGGAATTAATGCATAATGGGTGTAGGGCTTCTGTTTGGGGAGATGGGAAAATTTTAGTAACAGAAGGAGGTGAAGGTACTGCAATATTGTGAATGTGATTAATCCCATTGAATGGTATGCTTGGAAATGGTCGATATGGGAAAGTTTATATTGTGTATATATATTCTTACAATTAAAAAAAAGAACAACTAAAGAGACAATGACAATTAAATGCAATACATGATCCTGAATGAGATTTAGCAAGGGAAGAGAAAAGGCTCAAGGGACATTATTGGGACATATGAAAAAAATGGAATATAGACTATAAGCTTTATATCAGTGTTAAATTACTTGAACTTGATAACTGCACTAAAGGTGGTTATGTAAGTGCATATTCTTTTTCTTAGGAAAAGTACATGGCAGTATTAAGTGTTCAAGGAGCATGGTGTATACAACCTACACTCAAGTGTTCAGAAAATGGATTGATAAATAAAGAGATAGATGAATAGATAGTTAAATGAATAGATGGATAGATAGATATGGCAAATATGGCAAGAAGTTAAAAATTGGTAGATGTGGGTAATTGGGTGGGAGGGGGGGGAATGTTAGAGTTCTCTGTATGGGGTTTACATTATTTTTGTAACTGTCCTGTAAGTTTGAACATATTTCAAAATAAAAAGTTGAAAAAACATTTCTGTGTGATCCAGCCCACCCTGTGCACTTTGCTCATCTTAGCATGCTACTATATAGCTCTACTTACCCTAACTTGAGAAGCAGGACCCTGAGTTATGTGTAATATAATGAAATGTTCCTCATTCTAATGTGTACATTTAGAAATTCTCAATAAATCCTTTCATTATTTTCATGAAGAAAACCAAAGAACTCCTCCAGGAATTGCTATATAGAGAGAGTACCATATAGATTCTAGAGCTTGGTGAACACTCATGTCCACACTCAGTAAGCAGTGCCCTCCACAAAAGGCTTTCTTAATGAGGTTTGTGGTACTCTTAAGGTATGTCCACAGATTCCTTGATGCTCTTCCCTTTAAAAGGTGGAGCCCACTTGACCTTTCCTAGAATGTGGGCTGGCGTAGGGAATCACTTCTGACAAATGGAATATTGTAGACCTGAGAGTGTGCAACTAGGTTAAGGCTTACGAGTTATTACTGCTTCCACTGGGCTTGTTGATTGCTCGCTCTGGATAGGTGAGTGGCCAAGTTGTGAGGGCCCTCTAGCAGCCTATGGAGAAGCCCAGGTGGAGATACTCCTGCCCACAACCAGCACCAATGTGCTAGGCTTGTGAGTGAGCTATCTTTAAAAGTGGGTCAACAAACCCCAGTCAAGCCTTCAGATGACTGCAGCTGCAGCCAACATCTTGATTGCAAAGCATTATGCAGCTGTAAAAAAAAAAAAAAAAAAAAAAAAGAGAACAATCTCTATGAAATAATATGGAATAATTTCCAGGATATATCATTACGTGAAAAAGCAAAGTTTGTAAGAGTGTATCAATTTGATACCTCTTGTGAAAGAAAGAAGGGGAAATTATGTAATACATGCATGCACAATACATTTATACTGTGACAGCTTGAAGATTTTTGTGGATCCCAGAAGAGATCATGTTTTTGAAGCTAGTCCATTCCTGTGGGTGTGAGACCCTTTGATTAGATTGTATTAGACTCAGTTGAGGTGACTTTGGTTGGATTGCTTCAGTGAGGCATGACCCAGGGTGGGTCTTGGTCCTCTTGCTGGAGTCCTTTGTAAATGGAGGACTGAAAGCAGAGACACACAGGGAAAAAGTGGCAGAGACAGAAAGAGGTTGAGAGGGAGGTTCCAGAGACCGGAGGCTTAAATCAGTAGAGCACAGAGGCACAGAAAGAAACCCCCTGAAAAGCTAAGAGAGAGGCTTGGAGGAAAGGGGAGAGATGAGTCATATGCCTGATTGCCCACAGCTGAGCTTGGAGAGAGAGCCACTCTTGATGCCTTGATTTGGGCAGAGCTGCCATTATGCCCTGCCATGGGTGCCTCATCACCTATGCCTCTCACCTTAGGTGAGACAGCAGCTCTGATGATGCTTTGATTTGGACATTTTCATAACCTTAGAACTGTAAGCTTTTAACCTCATAAATTCCCATTATAAAAGTCAACCCATTTCTGATATATTGCTCCCAGCAAACTTTAGCAAACTAAAATATATACATACACACCTATTTTTACAAAAAGTAGTACAGGAAGGATAGAATAGAAACTAATGAAAATGGTTACTGATAAGGAGTAGAGTGCAGAAGAGGAATGGGAAGGAGTGAGGCTTCTTTAAGTATACCTTTTTTTTCTCTGTTCTGACTTTTGAAACATGTAAAAAAGGGATAAACCTGAACACAAACAGAAGCACATAAACCTAACTGCATATCAAACTGATAACCACACAGAGATAAGTATTATTTCAAGCAACTTCTGAATATAGTACTGCTTGTACATACTTAGTGGAATGTATTCTGAAGGCAAAAAGAACTGCAAAGAAATCATATACTTCTCCTAGTGGGTTTAATTGTTAGTAGTAATAGTGGTGTTGCCATTTTGAAATTATTTTATCTGTATTATAAAATAAGTAAATACATTAATGTTTTTAGGACCAAGATTTTCAGTCTAAGAAAAAACAAATATAAATATAAAATAAATCAGTTAAGAAAAAATTCTGTAAATTTAAACTGGAAATATCAGCATGAACTCATTAATTTTTAAAAAATTCCTATTTCTGTCCATGGAAAGGGTCTAGAAGCAGTGACATCCCAGTAGCAATAAGCATACCTAGCACCAAGAAACTGGTTTCTCAAGTAACATTCCTCAGTAAAAGAAACCAGGACTTCTTGGAGAAATGACTGATTCCAGGTTGGGGCAATCAAAGTACAAAGTGAACCCGACATTTTATTGTGCCAGAAAGTAAGGAAGGGTTGTTTTTTTTTAAATGATGGAAATATATCAATGGACACAAAGCAGCTTTAAAGAACTCCTGTTAACTAACTGGGACAATGTAAGCACTAGAAAAATAATGTATGTCATTAATTATGGCACACTGAATAAATAACAATCCACGAATTTATACTGATACTCAGAAAAAAGAAAAGAAAAAGAAAAGGAAAAAGAAAGACAGAAAGAAGAAGAAAAGGAAGGAAATGGAAAAGGGTGGTAGTAAGGAAAGCTCTTCTTTACAGAAGAATGCCAATAATAACGTAAAAGGAATAATAGAATTAGAAAATCATTTTGTACTTAAATGTAATAATGGATTTGGACTTAGCCAATGATCATCAATGAGTTCGGTGAAAGTTTCTTGGGGAATGGGATACCACATGGTGACAATAGTCAACGCACAGATTGTTTACACAGATTGCAAAGGGGGAAAGTACCCTTACCCTAGAGAGATCTGGCAGTCATCACCTTATCCCAGTGATCAGGCATAGCATTATTACCAAAAGGGCACATTGGGAAGCAGCTGTGGCTCAATTGGTCAGGCTCCTGTTTACCATATGGAAGGCCCCGGGTTCGATTCCCAGGGCCTCCTGGTGAAGGCAAGCTGGCCCGTGCGGTGTGGTCAGCTGGTGCAGCAAGATGATGCAACAAAGGGAGACAAACAGACACAGAAAAACACAAAGCAAATGGACACAGCAAGCACAAGCAGCAAAGGAGGGTAAATAAAAAAATAAAAAATAAATAAAAATCTTAAAAAAAAAAAAAAAAAAAAAAAAGGGCATACTGACCTTATTGCTCCCGGTGAGAAGTAGCATGAAGCACAGGGCATCACCAGTGGACTACTTTTCCCCCAAATGTTTAACATGCATCAAATTAGATTCAACCTCAAGGCCTAATTTCTTGTTTGCAGTTTACAGAAAATGCAGGGATTGAGGAACAAGTGTCTATGAGGAAATAATTGGAAAAATCCAGAATTTGAGTCAAAGTTAGCAGGAAAATTAAAAGACCAAATGCAAATACAAGATAGGATTCTGATTTGAAAAAAAAACGAGCCATAAAAGACATTCTTGGGTATCATGAAATTTGAATATGAACTGTATATTAAATGATATTATGGAATTATTGTTAATTTTCTTAGGCATGATAATGGTATTGTATTTGTGTAGAAGGCTGTCCTTATTTCTAGGAGATGTATATGTTTAAAGGTGAAGTGTCATGATTTCTGCAATTTACTTTGCAAAGGCTTTGCACACAAGCAAGCACACATGGAGAAAGAGATAAGGCAAAAGTGGCAAAATGTTAACAATCATTGAATCTGAGTGGAGGAGACGTGGGTCTTTATTCTATTGTTCTTTTAACTTTTCTATATGTTTGAAAAATATAATAAAAAGTTTGAAAGATACCATTTTAATATCCAAAAGAGTTTTATGGTCCTACCAGAAAAGCAAACTATGAAAAGACTGCAAAAGTCCATCTAATTCATGGTCTTTGGAGCTAGATGGAAGACGTTATGTTAATCTTAAGAGGTGAAGAAATACAAATCTGATCAAGTACCCTGAGTGGGGATGCAGTGATCCAGAATAAGGTAACACCTAGTCAGGGTTTTGGACCACATGGGCTCCAAGGGCTACAGGACCACCCCATTGCTCTCTATAAATATGGCTCAAATATTCCATCAGGGTCACCAAGAAGAATCCAGTCATTGTTCTGGCTGATAATGGTTGTTATGCAGCCTCAACCCACTGAAAAGGCATCTCCCCAAATTCCTTGCTTTGACATGACTAGTGGGTAATCATTCAACTCTAGGAAGATTTAGATTTGGTAATCTAAATGTTTAAGAGGAAAAGAACCTATAATATTGACATGCTTTATTAATGCAGAATCTATGCAAACATAGCAGTTAAAATTTTTTTTTTATTGCGGTGTGGTGGCTTGAAGCTGTACGTATCTCAGAAAAACATGTTTTTAAATCTAATTCATTTCTGTGGTGTAAATTCAATGTAAGTAGGACATTTTGATGAGGCTACTTCAGTTGAGGTGTGACCCACCTCATTCTGGATGAGTCTTAATCCTGTTACTGGAGTCCTTTATAACAGAAAGAAAACAGACAGAGAAAGAGAAAGCCACAGAAGCAAGAAGCTAAAAGCAATGAAACCTGGAAGAGAAGGGAGAGACCAGCAGATGCCCCCACATGCCTTGCCATGTGACAGAAGAATAAGGATCACCAGCAGCTGGTCTTCAGGAAGAAAGCATTGCCTTGATGATGCCTTGATTTGGACATTTTCCCGTACTCTAACCATAAGCGAATAAATTCCCATTGTTCAACCTGAAGCATTTCATGGTATCTGTAAATTAGGAAACTAAAACATGTAGTAGCATATATACAACAAAATTTTTCCCATTTTAACCACTGAAATGTGTATAGTTCAGTGAAATCACCTAATTCACAATATTGTGCCACCATCACCAACAATTACCAAAACTTTTTTACCACCCCAAACAGAAATTCTGTACCCATTAAGCAGTTACTTCTCCTTCCTTCCTCCTTGAACCCATAGCCCCTGGTAACCTGTAATCTGCTTTCTGTCCCTATGAATTTGCTTATTCTAGGTATTTCATATAAGTGAAATCATACAATACCGATCTTTTTGTATCCTGCTTCTTTCACTCAGCATGATGTCTTCAAGGGTCACCCATGTTGTAGCATATAGCAGAACCTCATTTCTTTTTATGGCTCAATAATATTCCATTGTATGGTTATACCACATTTTGTTTATCCATTCATTGGTTGATGGACACTTGGGTTGCTTCCATCTTTTGGCTATTATGAACAATGTTGCTATGAACATTGGTGTTCAAATATCTGTTCAAGTTCCTGCTTTTAAGTCTTTTGTGTACATTCCTAGAGGTAGGATTGCCAGATCATATGGTAATTCTATACTTAACTTTCTGAGGAACCACCAAACTGTTTTCTATAGTAGCTGCACCATTTTACATTTCCACCAACAGTATACTAGTGTTCCTATTTCTCTGCATCCTTGCTAACAGTTGTTATTTTCCAGTTTTTAAATAATAGCCATTCTTGTGGGTGTGAGGTGGTATCTCATTGTGGTTTTGATTTGCATTTTCCTAATGGCTAATGATGTTGAGCATCTTTTCATGTGCTTATTGGCCATCTGTATATCTTCTTTTGAGAAATGTTATTCAAGTCTTTTGCCCATTTTTAAATTGGGTTGTTTGTCTTTTTGTTGTTGAGTTTTAGGAGTTCTATATATGGTCTGGATATTAAACCCTTATCAGATATACTGCTTCAAAATATTTTCTCCCTTTTTGTAGATTATCTTTCATTTTCTTGATAATGTTCTTTGATGAACAAAAGTTTTTAATTTTGATGGAGTCCAATCTATTTTTTCTTTTATTGCTTGTGCTTTTGTATAAAGTCTGAGAATCCATTGCCTAAGATCCTGAAGGTATTCCTCTGTTTTCTTCTAAGAGTTTTATAGTTTTAGCTCTTCTATTTAAATTGTTGATCCATTTTGACTTAATTTTTGCATATGGTGTGAGGTAGGGGTCCACTTTCATTCTTTTGCATGTGGATTTCTAGCTTCCCTAACACTGTTTGTTGAAGAAACTATTCTTCCCCACTGGATGAACCTGGTACCCTTGCATGTGCTTATTTCTGAACTCTCAATTCTATTTTATTGGTCTATATGTCTGTCCTTGTGCCAGTACCAAACCATTTTGATTACTGTAGCTTTGCACTAAGCTTTGAAATTAGGAAGTGTGAATCCTCCTATTTTGTTCTTCTTTTTCAAGCTGTTTTTAGCAATTCTGGGCTGCTTACCCTCCGTATGAGTTTGATGATTTGCTTTACCATTTCTGTGAAGAAGACTGTTGGAAATTTGATTGAGATTGCATTGAATTTGTAAATCACACTGAGTAGTGTTTACATCTTAATGATATTAAGTTTCCCAGTCCATGAATACAGAATGTCTTTCCATTTATGTAGGTCTTTTGATTTTCCTCCAGTAATGTTTTGCAGTTTTCCATGTACAATTCCTTTGCAACCTTGGCTAAACTGGTTCCTAGATATTTTATTCATTTAGCTGCTGTTGTAAATGGAATTGTTTTCTTGATTTTCCTTCTCAGATTTTTCATTGCTGTTATATAAAACACTACTGATTTTTTTTGTGTTGATCTTGTACCCCACCATTTTGCTGAATTCATCTATTAGCTCTAATAGCTTTCTTATAGATTCTTTGTGATTTTCTATATATAAGATCATGTCATTTGTGAATGGGGATAATTTTAATTCTTCGTTTCCAGTTTGGATGCCTTTTATTTCTTTTTCTTGCCTGATTGTTCTGGCTAGAACTTCCAGTAAAATGTTAAATAGCAGTGGTGAAAGTGAACATCCTTTTCTGATTCTGATCTTAGGTGGAGAACTTTCAGTCTTTCACTATTGAGTATGATGTTAGCTACAGGTTTCTTTTATGTACTTTATCATGTTAAATTCCTTTCTATTCCTAGTTTTCTGAGTTGTTTTTTAACCAAGAAAGGGTCAATTGAGAGGAACATGTGTTGTTATTTTTTCCTTCATTCTATTAATGTGGTATATGACATTCATTGATTTCCTCATGTCAAGCCAGCCTTGCATTCTTGGGATAAATCCCACTTTATCATGATAATCTTTCAATGTGCTGTTGTATTCAGTTTGCTAGTATTTTTGTTGAGTGCTTTTGCATTCGAATGCTACATTTATAAAAATTAGAGAGATGCCTTTTCCTCTGAGCAGATACAGCCCTGATTAGGACTCAGCTTGGGAAGGTAAGTGGAGTACAGACTATATTTCAATCCTCACTCACCCCTCAACTGGTTGCCCTTGTACAATAAACATCCTATCTGATAGTACACAGCAGTCTGACAGAGATGAAGTTTCAATGCAGAGTTTTATTAACTGTATGAGCTTGGGCAAACACATTAGTCCTTAAGACCTTAGATGTTTATTTAACAAGTAAAGGGGTCATTAATGGTCTCTAAGGTCCTTTTTATCTAACATAAGCCATATTCCAAGGGCCCCACATTTTTTCTTTGTATTAGGGAGTTTTGTCAGAAGGTAGAAGTATGTCTCAAATGCTGGCCACAAAAAGGAACTAGTCAGAGAAGTGGAAGTGGCAGGAATCCATGGGGAAACGTGAGGAGGAGGTTGTTCTAGAGTTCAGGGAGAGCTGGACATGAGCAGATAGATATCATAGACTTTGGTAAGACAGATCTAAAAAGATTTTTGTTAAATGGTGGGATTCTCTGGATAGACTCCCAAAGGGAAAATGACAAGTGTTTGAGAGAAGTTCTTCAAAACGAAATTCGAAACGTTGCAAACTAGGATGACCCTTGATAGGATGTAAAGGAGAAGCTATCCAAAGAGATACATTTGGCAGACTAGGAAACTCTCCAGTAAACTCAGATATCAAAGGATATGCACAAAAGATGGAAGAGGATGAAATTTCAAGTGTGGCCCCAACTTAAAAAAAAAAAATTGTTAGGAAGCTCAATCCTTAGAATGAAGAGACCAAGTTTTTGAAGGTGCTAAAAGGGATTTAAAGATCAGATTTATTGAGATATAATTTGCATGCAACAAAATGCCTCCATTATTGTGTACAGTTTGAGCCTTGACAAATATATACACCTCTTAAGATAAAACATTTCAACAATCTCAAAAGTGCCCTTGTGTATCACAGCAGTCACTCCTCCCCCAACTCACCACCGGTAACCACTCATCTGGTTTCCATCTCTATGGATTAGTGTTGCCAATTCTGGACATTCATACAAATAGAATCATACGGTAAGCACACTGTTTTAGTTTTTCTAACTGCAGTCAAAAACACCACGAGTGGAGTTGGGGTAGCTCAGGGGTTGAGCACCTGCTTCACAGGTACAAGGTCCTGGGTTCAATCCCCAGAACCTCCTAGGGGAAAAAACCCACCGTGAAATGGGTTGGCTTAACAACAGGAACTTAGTGGCTCAGTTTTGAGGGTAGGAAAAGTGCAAAATGGAGGCATCAGTAAGTCAATGAAGAGTGTGGTTAATTATGGTGTCAAGCAGGACATGGTGAACCATTCTGAAAGAATGGAATATCTTTTTATCATGGGAACCCAGAACTTTGCCTATGGAATACATTATTGGAAGGGGATTGTGGGAAAGAACAGTGAATGGGAAATAGGAATCTATAAGGTGTCCTTCGGTAGAAAGACTTTCTCCTTCTCTAATTAGGATTTATATGTGTTTATGTGTGTTTGGCATGGACAATAACAAGGTGGTGAACCTCTAAATTCTATTTCCTTTCCTTGTTTGCACAATAAAGATGAGATTTCTGTACCATTAACTATTTACCCAGCACATAAACCTTTAATAAATAAAGTTCCTCTTAACCATACTAAGAAAGAAACAGAAGAAAATTTGGTTAGGGAGCTTTGGAACAAGCTAATAGAATAATAGATAAAATATAACATGGCTGACACTCACAGGCCCAGGGAATGTATAAAGAGAATCAAAATGCAAATTCAGATAGCTTACCAGCTTAAAGACCGTATTAATTGACAATACTATTCACCTTATTTCAAAATTATAAATACTGAAAATTTTAACCAACCCATAGATTCTAGTTACCACTTCTAATAAAGCATGGACAAACCTAGCATTAATTTACTCTAATAGTAAATTTAAGTATTTGTTATGTTGACTTGATAATCATTGGAAGAGATCGAGACCAAGCATTTAGGTTGATATCTACACTATCAGAAATGATACAAATGTAAATATTAATAAGATGAAGAAGCTTTTTTAAAATTTATATGCACTTGACAAAAACTGAGGTTAATATATGCAACCTGTCCATGTCTTTGCTAATTTCATCCTTTCTCTACCCCATCTTGGAAAGGGATGATTTGTAGTCAAGTTTTCTTTGGAATGTAACAATAACAGAGGTAATTCTTATTGTAGTTTTTGAAGAACAGAACCTAAAAAAACATGGTAAGCCGAGGCAGACATGTCCTATACAAAATACTAAGTCTTAGAAAATGTAGACTTCTGTCTCAGGTAGCTTGAGGCAGCAGAAACAAAGTATCTTATTTTTAAGAATGATCTATTTTGAAATGTATAATAAAATGTTTGTATTCATAAGGAAGACTATTTCCAAAGAGATATATTCATGAGAACTTTATTGTTGACTTCCTGGTAACATATGATCTTCAGTACTTTTTTTTCTAGAATTTCATTTTTGTTTTCATTTTCCGGGTATTAAAGACATTCTATGACTATGAAATAGTTAACTAGTTTAAGTCTAAAGAATACCCGGTTAAACTTAAATATAAAATAAAAACAATTATGTTTTGTGTCCACATAGCATCCCTGCAGGGACCATCTCCAGTATGTGGGATGAAATAGGGAATTAGTCACTAAATCACTCAGCTGACAAACTCATGGAAGGAATTTAAAACCTGCTCTCAGAACCCGAGGCTCAGAGGCAAGTACCCAAGTGGACCTTCTTTTAGTTTCCCAGCTGCTAAAATAGATACCATACAATGAGTAGGCTTGAACAGTGGGAATTTTTTTTTTTTTTTTTTTTTTTTTATTTATTCATTTATCCCCCCCCTTGCTGCTTGTGCTCGCTGGGTCAGCCAACCACGCCGTGCGGGCGGGCTTGCCTTCACCAGGAGGCCCCGGGAACCGAACCCGGAGCCTCCCATATGGTAAATGGGAGCCCTACTGATTGAGCCACAGCCGCTTCCCAGTGGGAATTTATTGGCTCACGGTTTCTTGGTTTTTCTATCACATGACAATGCACCTGGTGATGCCTCCTTTCTCTTCCAGGTTCCATAGACTTCTGGCTTCTTGCTTCTCCCTGTGGCTTTCTCTCTCCGTGTCCAATTTCCCTTTTTTATAAGGACTTCAGCAATATTGGATTAAGGCCTACCCTCATTCAGTTTGGGGACACCTAAACTAATAATATCTTCAAACGTCCTACTTATAATTGAGTTCACACCCACAGGATCAGGATTTGGGTTCTCAACATGCCTTTATTTAGGGGTGGGGGCGAGTGCAAATGGCAACTAGAGTCTCAGAATAAAATAAGCATTGGATCCCCACTCCCCAAGTTGGACTCATTTCTATAGCAGTTAGAAAGTGGAAGCCAGGTAAGCAACAAACTTATGTGCACAGTTTGCAAAGATTTGGTAAACTGGGGCCACAGCAGTGGAGCAGTTTTCCAATTTTGAAAGCCTCTTAACATCTCCTCTGTTTTCAGTTCATCTTCTTCATTAAAGAGAGTTACCTTCAGTCCAGAGGTAATTGAAGCCCAGGTAATGATAGAAGCCAATCTGCAGTGTAACAAACTGGAGAAGATTTAATTCTAAGAACTAGGAACTAGGAAGTTCTTTAGAGAAAAGCACTAAATTTATTTAAAAGAAATACTTTGAAAAAACAAGTGAGGGTAGAGGTTAAAACCCAAGGCCAGACCCAAGCAACAGAAGAAGGTTGAAAAATTATTCTACATAAATAAGGAAAAGTTATATTACTCCTGAGAGGGAAAAAGAAGGAAATGGGTGAAAGACAAAGAGTAAGATAATAATAAGAAAGGCAAGCAAGATAGTAGAATGCAGAGCTAAGCTGCACCCTATCATTTGTGAAATTTGGCAGGGCTGGGCTGTAGCCTGCTTGCACTGGTTCAGGAGTGACAATTGTGCCAACTCCATAATCAGTGCCATCATGTTGGTAGCTTGAATAACCCATAGTGAGAATATTGACACCATATAAATTGGAAAATCCTGCAATTCAGGCTTTTTTTTTCTTCTCAGAAAGTCGGTTTGCCCTCACACCTTTAGGTATGGCACAAGGAATGCAAACAGAAGGCCACATGTCATGTGTCTAAATAGTTAAAAGTTATAAGTCAGGGTTAAAAAAAAAAAAACAAAAAACTGTTATATAGAATGTGTTCTATCCTCCTGCCTTGACAAGTATATTTTTATAATGACCTGGAAAGGCAGGTTTAAATTAAGAATCCTCAGTCTCCTTGGAATGTCACAACAGAAGATGAACAGAGAGAGGTGGTTCCCTGGCCACCCACACCTGCCTTATAAGGCATATCCCCTTCCATTTATACCCACTGCCCCATCCCATGTTGTAGAGGGTCTTGTATTTGCATGCGTGGACACTCCAAACTGCACATCTAAGCTCTATCTACACCCCCTATAAAACATATGTCCTTGGTTAGCCTTGGAGCCTAGGGGTGTGCACGCAGCTGGATGGTCTGCCTTGGGGAGGACTGAACCAGGAGAGAGGATGCACAGGCCCCAGATATAGGCTCAAGGCTGTGTTGACAGATACTTCTGGGGTCCTAGCCAGAGTGTGGTATAGAAGGGCATGGTGCAGGATCCATGTGGGCCCCACAGATGCCTTGCCCTGTAGGGATAGGGTATAGTCAGAGAAGAGTCAAGAGTGAGACCCTCTAAAGCACAGAGCCTAGGACAGGAGCCCTTCCTGCCCAGGACTAAGGATAGTTTTGTGCTGGGCATTGCACAATGGACCCCTCTCTATGATTCTGGAGAATTTCAGTGAATTCTACAAAAATTATGCAATACTTGGGTTACTAGATTTTCTTCCTGGAAACTGGAGGAGTGAATTCCTAACCATGGATTGATGCAGATGAAACAGGCAATACTTCTGGACATAATGAAAGTGAGAAGCTAGAAGTTCCAGCTGACATTGGGCTTCATAAGTATTGAGTTGAAAAAATTAATTCCTTCCCCTGTGCTCTGGATTTCTTCCCTTCCTGGTCCCCTGAGGGTCTCAGTTCAACCATCTTCTCTCCCACATTTTCGACCCTCATCTCTGATGGATCCATCAGTATTTAAACATTGTCTTAGATCCCTAAAGCTGCTGTAACAAAGTACCACAAACTGGGTGGCTTAAAACAACAGAAATTTATTGTCTCTGGAGGCTAGAAGTCCAAGGTTATCAGCAGGGCCATGCTTTCTCTGAAGCCTGTAGGGGAGAATCCTTCCTTGCCTCTTCTTAGTTTCTGGTTGTTTGCTGGCAGTCGTTGACCTCCCTTGGCTAGTGGTAGCATAATTCCAATCCCTGCCTTGGGTATCACATGGCATTCTCCCTGTGTCTGTCTGTCCAAATTTCCCTCTTCTGATAAGGACACCAGTCATATTGGTGACATATTAGGATGACCCCTAATCCAATTTGGCCTCATCTTAAGTAATCACCTCTTCAAAGAGCCTCTTTCCAAATAAGGTCACATCCATGGGATAGGATTTAGGACTTGAACACATCCTTTTTGGGGGACACAAGCCAGCCAATAACAAATGTACTCAAATTTTTCTCATCCAAACTCAATGCAAAATAAAAACTTTCTTCAACTTGCCCTTCACTGTCATCTCTTAATCAGTTTCTTTCCTGCTATTTCAAGCCAAAATTCTTGAACAGTTGCCCATATTTCCTCCCCTATCTCTCACCTTAAATCCACTGCAGTGGTGACTAAAATTCAGAGGATATTTTTAGCCCTTCCTTTGACCTCTCTAACAGCTGGCATTATTAACTGCTCACCTATTCCTGATATGACTCCTCTTTGGCTTCCACAAAATCATTGCTCTGTTAATTTTTAGTACTCCCACCATGCCCCCATCTCCTCCATAGCTTCCCCCTGTCCTTTAAATACTTGCTTGCTTTAGAGCTTTGTCCTAGTCCCTCTGCTCTTCTCATTCCCATTCTCTTCTAGGGTAATCTCCTTATGTGGATGATTCCTAAACTTTATCTCCAAACCAGTTCTCTCTCTTCTAATTTCTAGGATGGAATGGTCTGCTTTGGATCCACCTGGAAGTCTTGCAGCCACCTCAAACTCAGCATATTCCAAACTGAACTCATCATCTTTCCCCTTCTCTTAGAAAATGTCATCCTGTCACCCAGCTGCCCAAGCCAGAAACCTGAGTCTTCCTTGGTGACCCCCTCTTGCTCACAGAGTGCAGACAGGTCATGTTGCAAACTGATCTAAGTCTATTTGGCTCTTAACAACTGTTAGGTTCTTACTGGCAGATGTGAAAAGTTTCCAACAGAGGTAGGCAAAGGCTTTATGTCTGTTTCCCCCAAAATTCACTAAAAGTTAGCATGTTACTGTGTTATCAAGCCTCAGATGGAATTTTGCCACACTTGACATCATTAGCAAGCAGGCACCTTGTTCTTATAAGCTCAGCTAAATCCATTAGGTACTATATTGCGGTAAGGTAAGGCTGCTCTAATAAAAAGGCCCAAAAATTATACAGTGGTTTAAAATAAAAGTCCAAGATGAATGTTCCGAGTTGGCAGAAGTCTCTGCTCCATGTGGTCATTCAGGGACTCAGGTTTCTTCCAACATATGCTCTACCATTCCCAAGACTTTTCACTGTATACGTAGCCAAGGTTTTAGCCATCCATAGGCAAGAGGGAAAGAGAGCATGGGAGAAGCATACTCATTGTCTACTCACATTCCACCAGACAAAACTTAGTCATATAACCACATTTATATGTTAGATGGGCTGGAAGTGTGGTACAGTCATGTACCTTGGAAGAAAGGCAGAAAGATTTCTGGTGGACAACTGGTTGTCTCCACCACTGGCACTCTACAAAGTACCTGGAATGAAAGGGTTAGTCAAGACAGATGCAACAATATTCTAGAGGTAGGTTCAGCTCACTTACTAGTCAGAAGAGGTAGCAGAATCCTTAGGTCTAAATAAGAGCCTGAGTCAGAAAGACTACTCTATAAGGTATAGGTGGCTGGGTTCATAAATTCTCATATGCCTATACATGTATGCTAGAGGTGCCTCTACATTGTTGCTAACTAATCCCACATATCTTAAACACTACTCATTTTGCCAATTAAAAACTATTTCTATCATATCTTAAGCTTATTAACAGTTAATATATCAAGATAACAATAGTTGAACCACTTGTAATTGGTCCTCTGGAATGTGGAAACCTGATAGAACACTGCAAATATACCCTGGAGAGTATATTTTACTAGGGAACTTCAGATGGTAAATTACTGCCTTTAGATTAAAACTAACAAAAACATATATATTTTATTGTCCATGCTCTTGATACAAACTGAAAACATTAAAACACACACACACACACACACACACACGAAATACAGAAGACTAGGCATCAGAATTGAGATACTAATTAGCATGTATTGTCCATTCTGTCCAGCTATCAACATATAAATATTCCCAGAGGGATTCTATAATTAAAGATTTTATGAAGAAGACAAAAGTATTTGTTAAGAATGACTGAGCGCAGTCTGTACTTTACATAATTTTAAAGGTCCTGATGTCAATTTCCAGTTCCTCCTCTCTCAGGTTCTAGAGATAATGGTTAACCTCTGTGACCAGGGGAATATATCCGGAATGGTCTGGATCCTCTTTTCAGTGTCCCACGGTGCGCTCATCCCACACTGTTTGGAATGTCTACTTCCTGTTTCTGGGTTTTTATTAAAAATGAAAGTAGTTCTTTTTTTGTCTTCAACCACTATGTCTTTATCAATTCCTTTTCATATTATTGTGTTACGGACTGTGAAGAGGCAAAATAACTGATGGGTCAAAGCAAAGGCTCTGGATTCTGATCACCTAAGGCTGAATCCCAGCATTGCCATCTACCACCTGTGTGACTGTGCACAGACGTTACTCAACCTCCCTCTTCCTCAGTTTCCTCAACTGTAAAATGACTTAATAGATGCAAAGTGCTTAGAACAGCACCTGGTTCAGAGTATGTGCTATATAGATGTCAGCTGTTATCATTACTCGTTTCTGCTGACAGACCTGTAGATTGGGGGACTTTGAGTCTTCTCCACTTTATTTTATTTTAATTTAAGAAGAAAACCACTGGCAAATACTTTATACTTTAACCATCATTCTTAATACGTTACATGCACGAACCCTCCATTAGATAACTGCAGGGACAGGGTCAGAAGGCTGCTGGGATTGTTTTGAACCTTGGCATGCTTAAGCTGTGATTTCAGGACTAAAAAAATTACCTTTCTCTTGCCCTTTATCTGTTGTCTTTCTGCTAGACATTTAAACTGATTATCAGTCTTTCTACATGAAGGAATAAAGAGTTTAAAAAAAGAGAACTGAAATAAATTTTTAAAAGAGAAAAAGCACAGTAGACAGCTGATGAAAGAAAATCAAAAAGAGTTTCCTCATTGTCTGTGCCTTAAATTTATCTGTATACCATTTGTTCCCTTTGATGACTGTAGATTTCTTTTTTTTTTTTTTTTTACCGGGAGGTCCCGGGGATCGAACCCGGGTCCCTCCATGTGGGAGAGGGACGCCCAACCAGTTGAGCCACATCCGACCCCCTGTAGATTTCTTTTGATGTTAGATTTTCTGAAAATTCTTAGGAAATTATTTTTAACTCAAGTTTGTTTACAAAGAAGGTGTATAACAGACTTTATGTAATTCTGGGCCATGAGGCTGCTTCACATGAACTGTTTATCTACTGTTTACTTTAAATATTATGCTATCTAATAGGTAAAAGATATATAAAATTTAGATTATACTTTATTAAAAAATTACACATAGATCAACACACTTGATTCTATCCTGAAGTAGTGCCAAAATCAGATAAAATTTGAGAAAATCACTTTTCTGTGCTCCCAGACAATGCAGCTGAATAGTGGCTGGGTTGCTGTATGCCGGGGGTCCTGGTTAGCCTCAGACTTTCCTGATTGTAGCACTGAAAGTCCCGCACGCATCCCGAGAAATACCTCAAAAACAAATAAAAAAAGATTGAAAAAAAAAAAAAAAAAGAAATACTTCAGTCCTGGGCAAACCGTGACAGTTGGTCACCAGGACTAGGGTGTTTTGGTTTGTCTGGGACTTTCCTGATTGTAGCAATGAAAACCCCACGTCATGAGGATTGCCTCACTCTTGGGCAAATGGGCTTGGTCATCCTAGCTGGGGGCTGAGCTAGTGCTGGAGGCCTTGCATGCCAACTTAGAAAGGTCCGCGTTTACTGACAGCAGCAACATGGACCAATAGGTACCAGATACTATCCATCATCTTCTATGGCTTCCTAGAAGCCTCTCCTCCCAGAGGAGGAAAGAGGAGGAGAGGTAGATGTAATCATTCCCGCCCCCCAAAACTACAGATTTTCCTTTTAAGATATAGTGACACATGACTCCCCAACACCCACATCATGGTGAGTTTCATCTGGAGTAACATGCCCTCCAGGTCAGGGTTGAGGGTTTTGTCACCTTGTGCCCCATAGAGAGATAAAATACAGTAATGGTTAAGAGTGTGGGCTGGGATCTAGCCACCTAGGGTCAAATTCATACTCTATACTAGGTGTGGTGGCTTTGTAGTGTCGACTTGGCTAGACTGAACTACATGTCCCAGAATTCCCCTCCCTGTGTTTTACTGGTTAGCATGGGCCATAGGAGATATTCTTCAACCAAGGACTTCAGAAGCTATAAATCACTTAGGTCTGGTAAAAGGCTGTGACTTTCCACTATGGTTGGCTATCAGACTTAGAGTTTTTTCTGTAGTATAGACCAAGCAATTTTTATTCCCAGGGACACTGTGATCAATTATCCAATGTCAAAGATCTTTGTAAGCTAAGATATTCTGATTACCGATATATCCTGCCCACCCATCTTGTCTTTGGTGCTTAAATATTGCCACTTGGCCTCTGCTACTTTGCGATCCCATCATCCCCATTGAAATCAATGAGTCCATCTCAATGGTGATATCCCCTATAGTAACACCTGGCCTTCGAAGGGAAAGCACAAGAGCTTTTAAAGGATGCAGGTGTGTCCCTTCACTAATAATTTAGTGACTGGAGTATCATCTAGGCCTTTTGTTGGAATGTAGCTGGAAGGCAGGAGGAGGTGAATGTACAGGTTACATCCGATAATTCCAGTCCAACATCGGTATTTTTCTAAGCCTTTGGGTTCTTTCCTTTTCATTAGAACTGCATGCTCTCTAGTAAATGCACAGATTTTGGCCCGATCTAGTGTTATATTCCACTCTTCTTGTTTTAACATCTCTAAATCCACTCCCACATATGTCCTCCAAGTTTCTGATGACATGTCTTAGAATAGTGTTGCAATTCTTTTGGTGTGTAAGCTATTTCCTCTTGGTGACCCAAGTGTGTGCCTGTCCTGCTGGGACATACTGAAATTTGACCCTAGTTATGTGTCTAATGGCATCAGGGATGGTTGTGGTGGGTCTTGAGGAGAATGAACAACCCCTTTTAAGGTGTCTTCCCCAGGTGAGTTTAACATAGGATATTTAAGCAAAGGAAGGCTGGTCTCCGATCACAGGGCAAGCTAGTTCCACGTAAAAGGGAGGCTCAAATATTGTGAATTCAACTGTTATTTGTAATTCAGCAACTCATACAAAATTTATTTTTCATTTTCAGCAGTATCAGCCCTCTGGCTACAGAAATAAGAGAATCTTTTAGGGCTGTCATGGAAGCTCTCTGGTTCAACAACTGTGAGAGGTAAAGGATTTGAGCTTGTCATGTTCTCTCTGCAAATACTCATGTGCACTCAGAAAAATCTGTCCCACACCACATCATTATAATCATCATTTTACTGCCATAACAGTCAAGTTTAACAGCTGTTTGGACTCCTAAGATATTTGTTTCAGTTGATACTTCACAACAATCAACCACAAGTGATAGCTTGACTGTGCTGCTCCTGCATGCCAAGGATTACTAGCTTCCCATTCCCCATTGGCAAAGAGCTCAGCACCGTCCTCAAGCCCAGGGGCATGGCCAAATCAATCCCTAAGTTCCCATCTTTGCAGGTCTGTCTCCTGGGGTCACTCCCAGCACCAATTCTGTATCACTCTGAGTCCAAGTGTAATTTGAACAGGGAAAGTTTAATATAAAGAATTATTAACTATAAAGGGGTAAAGAGAACTCTAAAGAAAATACTAGAGTTGAGGAAAAGAACTCAGGGAAGGAACAAACTCAGAAGGGTGTTCCTCTTTCCAAGGATGGGTTTCAAACCTTGTTGGAAAAGGTATGATTGCAACATACTACATGGTAGAGAAGTTTTCTGGGTTGCCTCAGATCAGAGCTAGTCCAGAGTCACCAGGCAAGCAGAGAACACCCCCTCTGGGGTGTACATGGGCAAGGCTAGCAAACAACTCCACGGTGTAAGAGGGCTGAGAATGGTCATGTACAAGGATTTGGGGGATCAAGAACCCAGTTGCCAGTTGAGTGGCATGAGGCCTGGTGTCAGGAGGACTGTAGCGAAGAGGTTACTGGGCAGGCTGGGGTTGAAATCTTGCTGAGAGATTGCGCACTATATGCACACAGCTGGGGGAGAATACCACTGAAAGTGTCCCCACCGGCCCCCACACACCATGGGCAACCACATGTAGGAGCACAGCTGAACCAGAAAAAGACCCCTCCAGCTGACGTGTCTCTACAGCGCCCTCTACTGACAAAACCTAATGCGCTCATTGCAAAGGAGAAATGCTTATAGAGTCCAGCTCTATTATTGCTCTATTATTGCTGGATAATGAAGAGTGGCTTGGAGCTGTGAGACAACAAATTGAACCAGCACACTGATTCTTCAGCTTTCTAAGCATTTCTGCGAGTTTCCAGATTCTCTCTCAAAAAATGTCTTTTCTGCCTAAATCAGCCTGTTTGTATCCAAGAACACTGATATACTTGTTTTGTGTGGTTTCCCATTTTTCCTTCTGACAATAATGGTGTACGATTGTGCCTTCAAATGGTCATTTGGGGAGGGATAGACCAAAATTTCCCTGATATTTTATAATTTTTATAAGTATGAGTTAAAATTATCTGAGCCTATAATCAATGTGTCATGCCTGTGAACGATAGATACAAGACTAGCCATCTGGCTTTCTTGCTCTTCCTTGAAGTTGCTTGACTTATCCCTATTTCAAAGATTATATACTTGCTTTTCCTTCTTCGTGGAATAGTCTTCCCTCAGATCCTCATATTCCTTCTCATCACATCATTTAAGGATCTGTCCAACTGTTACTCAAAACTCCTTCCCTGGCACCCTATCTAAAACAGCTTTCCTTCCCCATAGCTCTCTTTCACTTTAGCCAGATTCATTTTTCTTTATAGCATCTTACAACTATGCCAAATTATATTAATTCAAATAATATATTTATTTATTTACCTATTCATTTTTTCACTTACTTATTTGTCATTGAAATGCAAGCTCCTCAAAGTCAGGGACATATTTTGTTCAAGGTATCTCCAAAACCTAATACAGTGCATGGCACATGGTAGGTATTCAATAGATATTGATGAAATGAGTAACTGTAGGTGTCAGAAAAGGAGTGGCATTTCTGGAACATAAGTCCACATGTAGACAGATCTGTAGCAATAGAATTTTATCTCAACTTCATTAGCACGACAACAACATTTTGGTTATTCTCACCCAATTTTGATGACAATGACTTCCATTCACACTTCTTTTTATTGAGTGTTTTAGTTTTCTATGACTGCTTGACACAACAGAAATTTATTCTCTTTCAGTTCTGGAGGCCAGAAGTCCAAAATGCATATTATGGGGCTAAAATCAAGGTGGCAATAAGGCCACAATGAGTTCAAGGCCATAGGAATAGGATTAAGATTAAGAACATGTTTTTTTCTGGGATATATAACTCAACCTACTATATGATTGATAACAATAGAATCATATGGTATGTAGTTGAGTGTGGCTTCTTTCAGTTTGGGGTGATTATGAACCAAGCTACTGCAAACATTCACATACAGGTTTTTGTGGGACTATAAGTTCATTTCTTTTGGATAAACATTTCAGGGTAGGGTTGCAAGGTCATATGGTAAGTACATGGTTAACTACAAGAAACTTTCAAACTGTTTTCCAAAGTGGCAATACCATTTTGCAGTTCCACTAGCAACATCTGAGAGTTCCAGTTGCTCTACATCCTCACTAGCACTTGTTATGGTCATTTCCACACACAAAGAACAAAAACATACATATGCCTGACCAGCTAAAAACAAAATGAAAAAATCCAGAAACAAAATGAATGAATGGGGAACAATTATAAAGTCACATAACTATTTCCTACATTCCTCCATGTATCATGAGATCCTAACAAATTTTAGTTAGTAATGAATAATTTGTGATAAAACTATCTTATTTGTAGTATATTTTCAAGTGAATATGTTTAAATTATCTGGAATGTTTATTTTTAGTATCAAAACACTGATCAGTGACATAAACTCACTCTGGATTATAAAGTATTAAAGTTGTCTTTATTTCTCTTTGAGGAAATAATGTATACTAAAAGCAATTTGTGTCGATGAGGCATTTCCTCAGTAGGACCTGACCTCTGATTCCAATAATTCTCTCAGGGACACCCTGTCCATATTTCTACTGCCAACAAGTATGATGGAAGTAAGAGTCATCATAATTTAGGCTTCTGTTAAAATGCTCAATGCTGCCAAAAGGAAAAACTAAAAACTTTAATTTTTAAAAGAAGATTCTTAAGGAGTCTTAAACTGGCAAGTAAACAAATAAAAATGTAGTTATTTTGCATAATTACTTTCAATTTCTTTGCATTGAACTTATACTCTATTAATGGGTAGAACATCCCTTTTATAATTTTAACAAGTTCTCAATTTTCTGTTCTTATTCTCCCTTCCCCACTAAACTGAAACCATTTAAGAAACTTGGGGTTAGGAACTGAATGCTAACAGTATTTTGCTAAAATAAACCTTAAAATCAGCTCTTCTTAAGTGAATAGTTCCTCACAGATGGCTTCCATGAACAGAGGAAAAAGAATGCTAAAAATGCCTTCAAACAATGACAACACTGTTTGCTGAGCACATACCATAAACCAGGTGCTTTCAAAAGCATCACACACATTACTCATTCAACAAATTCTTATTGAGCACTATGTTCTAGATGCTTTACCAAGCACTGGAAATACAGTACTGATCAAGGCAGAAAACATCTGTGCCTCATGGAGCTAAGATTCTTGTTGATGGAGACAGACAATAAATAAGAAAATAAGCGACAAAAAATCAGGAAGTTTATCTATTGGTGTGTGTGCAGATTTAGAAAGAGAGCATGAAGGAAGTTTCATCAAGATGATGGCCTTTGGGCAATATCAGGGGGAAGCATTCCAGGAACTGCAACAAGCCAGTATGGCTGGTGCCATGTCAGTAAAGGAGAGAGTGGTGCAAGAGTCAGGAGGTTACAGTCAGAACTTACAGGGTCTGTAGGCCATGTTAAGAACTTTGGCTTTATTTTGAGAGAAATTGGGAGTGTTTGGGAGAATTTGAGCAGAGGCATGACATGCGCTGCCTTATGCTTTAACAAGATCACCCTGTAAAAATGTAAAAGTCCTAACTGTTCAGTAATAGGGTTAGTTAAATTATAGTACATACATATGATAAAAAAAACTTAAGCAGCCAACAAACACTCAGATTTTGAAAGAACATTTAATGACTTTAATGACAAGGAAAAATATTAAGTGAAAAAAGGTTTTGTAAAAAAAGTACAGTATGTCTCAATTTTATTAAAAATATGTTTATATGCCTATTAAAATTCAAGAAGACTATTAGTCTGCTAATAGTGCATTGTCCTTGGGCAATGCTTTTATAAATGATTTTTATTATCTTACTTCATGCTTTTTTTCCTTTCCTTTAAACACAACTTTTTTTTTTTTTTCAATTTTATTGTTACATATTTGTAAAGCATACAATTCATCCAAAGTGTACAATCAATGGTATTTGGTGTAATCACATAGTTGTGCATTCATCACTTCAATCATTATTAGAGCATTTTTATTATTCCTTTGTGTTTTAACGTATTTCTAGACATACCACAATATATATCTGTTACTTTCACATTAGGAAAAAATGCAGTATTTTTAAAAGATATACAAGAGCTGAGGGTAACTTTTCATTTCACATCCTTTATCAATTATTATTTCTGAGGACAAGACAAGTGGCATTGCTATTCCCAGGCATGTTTCTGATAATAAGCAGGGTGTGTCAACTCATTACCCAACATTGTAGGAGGCCTTTGGACATCATTAGTCAAGAAGTTATGTTGGCTCCACAGTGAGGTGGGGTTATGACTATTTTATAATGTGACTTACTGGTAGCTCAAGGTATATCTCAATTTGGGTGTTCTGTTGGCGCTTGATTTAGTTTCCCAGCGCTAAAACAAATACCATGCAATAGGGTTGACTTAACAACAGGAATTTATTGGCTCTCAGTTTCAGATGCTAGAAGGCTGGCTTCCTCCCTGGGTTGGTATCTCTGACTGACGGGCAATCTTTGGGGTTCCTTGGCTTTTTTGTCACATAGCAATGCATGAGGTGGCTTCTCCTTTCCCTTCCAGGGTTCGCTTAACTTCCAGCTTCTGGCTGCTCCCTGAGGCTTCTCTCACTGCTGAAGGCATTCTTTGTTGATTGTAGATGTAATCAGCCATAGATGCAACCAACTGACTAATTATTTAAATCCATGAAATACCTTCACAGTAACAATCAGGCAAGTGCTTGCTTGAGTAAATAATTGGACACCATAACTTTGCCAAGTTGGCATGTGAAATTAGTCATCACAGGGTTTATCTTTGTTCTTAGAACTGTAGTTTTTCAGATGTGGGCAAAGATTATTGCTCAGAGGAAGACAGGAAAGTCTGAGGTTGCAGTTATAGGCCTTTCTCTGGTACTCAATCTTATCCTTTAATTTAGAAAGAACTTATTAAATAATAAAATCTCCTTTCCTTTGCTTTTGTGGGGACTTCATTTAGGTTATCCTGAAATCTATTTTTAAAATAGACTTAAGGGAAGCGGCTGTGGCTCAATCAGTGGGGCTCCCGTTTGCCATATGGGAGGCTCCGGGTTCGGTTCCCGGGGCCTCCTGGTGGAGGCGGGCCCGCCCGCACGGCGTGGTTGGCTGACCCGGCGAGCACAAGCAGCAAGGGGGGGATAAATGAATAAATAAATAAAATCTTTTAAAAAAAAATAATAATAATAAAATAAAATAGACTTAAAATGTGTGCCTGAAAAAATATATTTTCATTATGGTACTTCACAATGTGAACTTTTTAATATGTTGTTAAATGGTGTGCTGATAGTGGGGATGTGCTTTTGCAATTAGCAAAATGCTGGAACGGCTTTATAAATGGATAAGGGGTGTTTTTGGAGAAATTGTGAGATGCTTGATGAAAAAGGCCTATATTGCTTTGAAAAGACTGTTAGTAGGAATATGGGGCCTAAAGTTATGTTTGATAAGGACTTAGAAGGAAATAATTGTGACCTGTTTGATAAAAAAGGCCTTGAGTGCTTTGAAGATACTGTTGGTAGGAATAGGGTGCTAAAGAGACTTCTTATGAGGCCTTAGAAGTAAATGATGAAACTATTATTGGAAACTAGAGGAAAGGCGATCCATGTTTTAAAGTTGTAGAGAACTTAGTAAGATTAACTCTTGATGTTTTATGGAAGACAGAATTTGAAAATGGTGAGCCTGGGCATTTAGCTGAAAAACTTTCTAAAGTAAACTTGGAGAATGCAGCTTGGTTTCTCTTTGCAGCTTATAGTAAAATGCTAGATGAGAGAGATAAGTTGAGAACTGAACTACTGGGCACAGTGAAAACAGAAACTGATTCTGGAAATCAAGCACCCAGATAATAATGCCCCATTTGAGGACTCAACTAAACTTGGAACTGATAAATCAGGATTGAAAATGCAGTTATCTAGGAAAGACTTGTGGAAAATCTTTCTGTCTGATGGCTTGGACCCCTGCTTCCCGCATACTAAACCAACAAACTTTTTGAGAAAGTATATGAACAAAACCACTGTCATCCTGGACTAAAAGGGACATGTAGGGGAAAAATGGAAGGGAAAAGGGCTTTAAGAGGAAAACCATGGAAGCTGAGATCTGGAATTAAGACATCTCTTTGGGCCAAGAAAGGAACCCCATCAATGTGTACAGAGAGGGTGAGTGTACCCCAGCAGTTGAAGAGGGTGGATGTTCCTGCCCACTGTTCAGGGAATGTTTTGCTGCCCTAGGGTACAGAAAGTGTGGATCACATTCCCCAAGGATTAGGGAGGGTAAGGTTGACACCCCATAGGTCTGAGATTAGGGAATTCCAGGTCACCAACTTGTTGTTCTGAGAGGGTTGGACTGGTAGGCCAAAAATTAGGGAGGATGTTGCCTTCAGTTCATTGTAGTAGGGGGGTTAAAACTCTACCCCCGAGATCAGGGAAGGTGTGGCCATCACCCCAATGTTCTTGGAGGGTGGGGTCTGGAGCTTGGTCACCACCCAGATGCTTGATGAGGGTGGAACCAAGAAAATGGCAGTTGGGCAAGCCATGGAAGGGTTGGGCCCCCATAAGGCCCCAGGGAGAAGAAACCATCATCTTAAGAGCAACTCTCAGACTTTAAAATCTAATGAAGTATGTCCTGCATTTTTAAAGAATTGTAGGGGACACATGACTCATACTTCCCTCCCAATTTCTCCTTATGGTAATGAAAACGTTTATCCTTTATCTATCCCTTTGTATTCTGGAAACAGATAAATGGTTTTGTAAGTTTCAGAGGTCTACAGCCAGATGGGACTTTGCCCCAAGATAAACTGTATTTCTTTAAACTGATTGTGTTATGATTTTATACTCAGTATTGCTACTGAAATAGGGTTTTTTTTTTTTATTATTGTAATGTCTTTCCAGAATTCAGAGGGTGGAGTGTAGCAGTTTGATATTATTTATGAATTCCAAAAATAGATATTGGATTATGTTTGTAAACTGGTCTGTTCTTCTGGGCATATTAGATTGCATTACACTCAGAGGTTTCACTTTTACTTGATTAAATTATAATTAAGATATTGATTTGGCCACATCAGTAGGACATTGAGTCCCTGCCACAGAGAAAACAACACAGCAGAGGAGAGAGTTGGAAGTTTTTGATGCTGGAGCCCCAGGAAGTAAATGCACAGGAGAAGAACACAGAGGAATAGAGACGACTCCATAGACACAGCAGAGGCCCTGGAAAGAGAGTGAGCCTGAAAGTCTACAGCTAACCTTGTGGAGAGAACAGAGCAGCAGAGCCTGGAAGGAAATGAGCCCCAGGGAGAGTGACAAGCCTTATGCCAGGCTACAGTTGAGATTGGAAGAGGAAGGCTGAATCCTTACAGAGACTGGCAGCCATCTTGCTCCAACACATGGCAATAGACTTTGATGAGGGAAGTAACTTACGTTTTATAGCCTTGTGACTGTAAGCTTCTACCCCAAATAAATACTGTTTATAAATGCCAACAGATTTCTGGTACTTTGCATCAGCACCCCTTTAGCTGACTAATACAAATAGCATTAATAATATCTCATGGTTGGACCCAACACTGGATCTGGCAAGTAACTAAGATGTTAGCTCACTTGAAGTACAATAAATTATAAATATTTATTGAGCTCCTATATTGTGGTGTATTGGAGGTATTGCAGTAAGTCCAACAAGGTCCCAGTTATCATGGAATCTCTAGCCTAGCAAGTGGAGACGGATCATTTTTAAACCTATGAGAATGGTATTATTATTATTCCTATTTGAGGAAACAAACCACAGAGAATTCAGGTAACTTGCTCAAGATCATCCAACTGGTAAGTGTTAAAGCAATAATTCTGACCCAGGAAGGCTGTCTCTAGGAACTACATTCTTAACTACTGCTTCACTGGTACCAACAAATCCTCTGAGGGTTCAGAGGATAGGCCACTCAAAGCTGGAATTGTATTAGTTTCCTTGTTGCTGCTGTAACAAATTACCACAAAATTGGTGGCTTAAAACAACACAAATTTATCTGTTCCAGAGGCCGGAAGTCTGAAATGGGTGTCACTGGGATAACAAAGTGTCACCAGGGCTGGTTCCTTCTGGAGGCTTTGAGGGTAGAATCCATTTCCTTACCTTTTTCAATTTCTAAAGGCTGCCTACATACCTTGGCTTGTGACTCATTCCTTCTTATCACTCCAACCTCTTGCTTGCATCCTATCTTCTTACTGCTGCCTTTGACATTCTTGCCTTTCTCTTAAAGGGACATTTGTGATTACCTTGGGCCCACCTGGATAATCCAGGATAATCTCCCCATCTCAAGGTCCAAAACTCAATTACAGCTGTGAAGTCCCTTTTATCAGGTAAGGTAACAAATTCACAGGTTCCAGGGATTAGCATATGGACATCTTTAAGGGGCCATTATTCAGCCTGCTACAGTTGTGGCATTAAAAGAGATAAAACTTGTGCTTTGGGACAAAATTAAAGGATTAGAGTGGATCAGGAGGAGCTTTTAGTAGCCAGCATTTATAGAGTGCCTTTCCCAAGTGAGGTTCAGTACTAGGGCCCTTTAACACATGCCAACATAATGCTCACAACTGCCAGAGATTGGCAGATGGCATTCATCACTTGTATGGGGTCTTGCAGTTGGTGAGTTCAGAAGTAGGATTCATACCCAGTCCTGTCTGCTCCAAAGTCCAAGCCCTCACCATGGTACCAGCTTCTGGAGGACAGTTGTGAGGGCAGGTAGGTGCAGGTGAGTGTGGCCTGTAGACACTGAAGAGAGCAGCCCAAAGGGTGGAGGGTGTTAGTAGTTGTTTGAAGCTGAATATACCCCAGAAAAAACATGTTCTTAAAGCTAATCCATTCCTGTGGGTGTGAACCCATTGTAAATAAGACATTTTGATGAGGTCACTTCAGTTAAGGTGTGGCCCACCTCAATCAGGATGGGTCTTAAACCGATTACTGGAGTCCATTATAAGAGAATGAAATTTGGACAGAGAGAGAGAGAGCCATGGATGCAAGAAGCTGAAATCAACAAAACCTGGAAGAGAAGGAAGAGACCAGAGGAGTCAAGGATTGCCAGCAGCCAATCTTCGCGAAGAAAGCATCGCCTTGATGATGCCTTGACGTGGACATTTTCCTGGCCTCAAAACCATGAACAAATAAATTCCCAATGTTTTTAACCCAACCCATTTTATGGTATTTACTCTGAGCAGTTTAGGAAACTAGAACAGTGTATGTTGATTTGGGGGAAATAGTAGGGTGCAGCCTGATTGTTGAAGCCCTTACAATCTGGAAAAGGCATTGAGCAATTTAGCAAAGATATCCAGGAAAAAGGAGAGGCAGTGTTTGTGATATAATTTTCAGACTCAGGGGCCAGGTATCCTATAGCTCCCACCCAAACTCCACCCCCATCGTAAACCTATATTAGATAACAATTTAAATTTACAAAGTTCTTTCACTGTTTTTTCCTTTAGAACCTCACAGTGACTCTGAAGCAGATCAGGGTAAGATCCCTCACCACTGGACAATTTCCCAAGGCAAGACTTTGGTAATTTTAACTATCATGAGAAGATACTTGCAATAGCCTCACAGCTATACTGATCATATACAACCCTGATACTAGATGACTGCTGCAATTCTTTCCAACCCTGATTGTTTCAAGGCAATGATTCTAGAGGCTAAAAATCTACTTTATCCTTTCTTCCCTCCCAATCTACTCCTTACTCATTTTTCCTGCTTTTTCAGCCTTTCCACCTGGGAGGAGGAAGAAGAAATGAAAAAGAACTGTATAATTCAATTACATTCAAGCTGCTTTCTGAGAACAAGAGAATCCAGGAATTAACTTTACCTATATTCTTGTGTCCCCATTTATCACAAGGGGCTACAGGATTTTTATTGATTCTAAGGTTTGTTACATTTCAATTTTCAATGATTGACTTAGGAAAATGAAACAAATACACTGCACTTAACTTCCTCTAATTGGAATCAGCCTTAATGGGTTAAGATATTTAAACATTCTAAAATATAGGGTAACATTTATAAGAAAACACAAATCAACAGAGATTGTAAAGGACCCATTCTATCTATCCTAATGCAGTGTCAGATTTAGATAAAATCAAAGCCAACCATAATTCCCTAAAAGTAGGGGACAGGACTTCCAGGAAGATGGAGGATTAGAGAGGCAGAAGGATCACTTCTCTCCTAGAAAAAATAGCTAGAGGACAGGCGGAGACTGTCTGGATTGCTACCCTGGGGCTCAGGACACCAGGGGAAAGCGAGAAACCACCCAGAAGAGAGAGAGGCAAAGGAAAGGTCTCAGCTGGCTGAAAAATCCCATAAGTAAAGCTGCAGAAGTAGCAGTGGGCACCCATCCCTCCATCCTTGACTGCAGTAGCTGCAGACTGAAGTGGTTGCAGGGAACTTCTTCCCCAAGGAAGGGAAGAGGGAGAGTGCAGCCTACAGAAAATTCAGATTTTGGCTAGCAAACTTGGTCTGCTGCATTGGAGGGGTTGCATACTTCCAGGCTGGGTGGGGCCATGACATTATTTACAGGGAGTTAAAGATAATTTGCCTTCTCAAACACCCTCCATACTGCCCTGGGCTAGCTGCTGAGGAGGCAGAGGGAGGGAGGGTGTAGCCTGGCCAAGGGTGGAGAACAGCACTGAGAAAGCTTGTCCCTGAGGACATTACTTCTGTACCACTACCAGGGAGTTACACTGAATGCATTCCACCCCAGCACGTGGGGTCTGAGCTGAGAGGCCTGCCAAAAATCTCCATCTGTTGGTCAGACAAGAAAACTGCATGAAAAGAGGAAAAAAAATAAAAGAGGCAAGCATGTGCCTTTATTGACCCCCTCTCCAAGGCCCTTGGAAACTGGCCTGCACCCCATTACTGGGTCCTTATCCCTGGTTTGAGAAGTTAAACAGGGGAAATCCTAAATAGCTAGAACAGTTTGAACCAAGACTCAAAGAACAGTACTAACACACAGCTAATTAACAGGAAATCGTAGGCAAGAGTAAGAAACTAAGCATACAAGTAAACTCGGAATCAGAATCAGATGCCAAGACACCAGCAAAAAATTACAAGCCATACTAAGAAAAAGGAAGATATGACTCAGGCAAAGGAATAAATCAAAGCTCCAGATGAGACACAGAACTTGAAACAGCTAAACAATGAGGTTCATACAAACCTCTTAAAGCAAATCATGGGGTTGAAGGACAACATGGCTAAAGAAATAAAAGACATTAAGAAGACACTGGGTGAGCACAAAGAAAAATTTGAAATCTTGGATAGAAAAATAACAGAGTTTAAGGGAATGAAAGACACAATACGTGAGATTATAAATTCAATAGAGGCACACAAAACAGCAGATTGGAAATCATGGAAGAAAGAATCAGCAACATAGAGGAAGGAACAACTGAAGCTGAAAAGAGAACAGAAAGAAAAGAATTTTAAAAATTGAGCAGAGGCTCAGGGAGTTGAATGATAGCATGAAACACACCAAAATACATGTTATGGAGGTTCCAGAAAAAGAAGAGAAAGGAAAAGAGGCAGAAAGAGTATTGAGTAAATAATGTCCTCCAACTCTCATGAAAGATATGAATGTATGTGTTCAGGAAGCACAGTGTACTCCAATTAGAATAAATCCAAATAGATCTACCTGAAGGCACAGAATATTCAGAATGCAAATGCCAAAGATAAAAAGAAAAATTTGAAAGCAGCAAGGGAAAAGCAAAATATCATATACAAAGGACGTCCAATAAGACTGTGGATTTCTCTTCAGAAACCATGAAGGAGAGATGGCAGTGGTATGATATAATTAAGGTAATGAAAGAGAAAAATTGCGAGCCAAGAATTCTTTATCTGGCAAAACTGTCCTTCAAACATCACTGTGAGTTTAAAATATTCTTAAACAGAAACTGAAAAAGTTCATAAACAAGAATCCAGCTCTGCAGGAACCACAAAGAGAGTTCTGCAGCCAGGAAAGACAAGAGAGGGAAGTTTGGAAGAGTGTGAAGAAGCGAAGACTATCAGAAAGGGTAACCCAAATGGTAAAAAGATAGACAAAATTAAGATATAAGAAAGCTGTATTAGTCAGCCAAAGGGGTGCTGATGCAAAATACCAGAAATTGATTGGTTTTTATAAAGGGTATTTGGGGTTACCAGACCATAAAGCATAAGCTACTTCTCTCACCAAAGTCTACTGCCACGTGTTGGAGCAAGATGGTTGCCAACGTCTGCTGGGGTTCAGGCTTCCTGGGTTCCTCTCTTCCTGGGGCTCATTTCTTTCTGGGCTCAGCTGCTCTGCTTTCTCCACAAGGCCAGCTGTAGACTATCAGGTGAATGGCTATCTCTCTCCCCGAGGCCTCTGCCTGTGTTTAATGGAGATTTCTCTCCGTCCTGATGTATTGGCTTCTCTGTGTGTTTACTTCCCGGGCTCCAGCTCAAAATTCCAAACTCCCTTCACTGTGGTGTGGTTTCTCTGTAAGTCCCTGCCCAACAAGGGGGCGGGGACTCTATATCCTACTGATGTGGCCCAATCAAAGCCCCAGTCATTATTTAATCAAGTAAAAATGAAACCTCTGAATCCAGTATAATCTAATATGCCCAGAGGAAAAGACCAGTTTACAAATATAATTCATTATCTTTTTGGAATTCATAAACAATATCAAACTGCTACAAAAGCCAAAGGATAAAATAGTTGAAGTAAGTAATACCTTTACAGTAATAACATTGAATGTTAATGGATTAAACTTCCCAATCAAAAGACATAGGCTGACAGAATGGGTAAGAAAACATGTCTGCAGGAGATTCATCAAGAAACAAGGATGCAAACAGACTGAAAGTGAAAGGCTGGAAAAAGATATTTCATGCAAATAGTAACCAAAAGAGAGCAGGGGTAGCTATACTGATGTCAGACCAAACAGACTTTAAATGCAAAAAAGTGATAAGATATACAGAAGGCCATTATATATTAATAAAAGAGACAATCCACCAGGAAGGAGTAACAGTCATAAATATCTATGCACCTAACCAATGTGCCCCAAAATACATGACACAAACTGGCAAAACTGAAAGGAGAAATAGATGTCTTTACAATAACAGTTGGAGACATCAACATGCCACTCACACCAATAAATAGAACAACTAGACAGAAGATCAACAAGAGAACCTGAACAATATGATAAACAAGCTGGACCTGACAGACATATACAGAACAATGCACCCCAAAATCAGCAGGTTACACATTCTTCTAAAGTGCTCATGGATCGTTCTCCAGGTAGACCTCATGTTGAGTCACAACACAGCTCTCAATGAATTTAAGAAGATTGAAATTATACAAAGCATCTTGTCTGAACATAATGAAATGAAGCTAGAAATCAGTAACAGGTAGGAAAGAGGAAAATTTGAAAATATATGGAGGCTAAACAAGATGCTCCTAACAATAGGTGGGTCAAAGAAGAAACTGAAGAGAAATTAGTAAATATCTTGGGAAGAATGAAAACAAGAACACAACATATCAAAACTTATGAGATACAGAGAAAGCAAGTGCTGAGAGAGGAAAACTTATTCCCCTATATGACTATATTAAAAAAGAAGAAAGGAAAAAAAAGGCATCGAAATTGGAAAAGAGGAAGTAAAATTCTCACCATTCACCAGATGACATGATCCTATATTTAGAAAATCCCAAAATATCTACAACAAAGCTATCTGAGCTAATAAATGAGTTCAGCAAAGTGGCAGGACATAAGATCAACATGCAAAAATCACGAGCATTTATACACACTAGTAATGAGTAAGCTAAGGAGGAAATCAAGAAAAAAATTCCATTTACAATAGTAACAAAAAGACTCAAATATCTAGGAATTAATTTAACCAGGAATGTAAAGGCTCTGTATTCAGAAAACTACAAAATACTGCTAAAAGAAATAGAAGACCTAAACAAATGGAAGGACATTCTGTGTTCATGGATTGGAAGACTAAACATTGTGAAGATGTCAACTACCTGAAAAGATTTATAGATTCAATGCAATACCAATCAAAATTCCAGCCACCTACTTTACAGAAATAGAAAAGTCAATTACCAAATTTATTTGGAAGGGAAAGGGGTCCCAGACAGCCAAAAACATCCTAAAAAGAAGAGCACTGTTGGAAGACTCACGCTCCCTGACATTGAGGTGTATTATAAAGGTATCTTGGTCAAAACAGCATGGTATTGGCATAAAGATACACATTGATCAATGGAATCAAATTGAGAGTTCAGACATAGTCTGTCATCTCTATAGCCAACTGATTTTTGGTAAGCCTACCAAGTCTACTTTTCTCGGACAGAACTGTCTCTTCAACAAATACTGCTGGGAGAACTGGGTATCCATAACCAAAAGAATGGAAGAGGACCCCTATCTCATTCCCTTTACAAGAAACAACTCAAAATGGACTGCAGACCTAAATTTAAAAGCCAGGACCATAAAACTACTAGAAGAAAATATAGGGAAACATCTTAAAGACCTTGTGATAGGTGGTGGTTTCTTTTACCTTACACCCAAAGTGTGAGCAATAAAAGAAAAAAATAGATAAATGGTACCTCCTCAAAATTAAACACTTTTGCACCTCAAAAGATTTTGTCAATAGGGCAAAAAGGCAGCCTACTCAATGGCAGAAAATATTTGGAAACCACATATCTGATAAGGGTTTAATATCCATGCCATATAAAGAGATGCTACAACAATAAAAAGACAAATGACCCCATTTAAAAATGGGCAAAAGACTTGAATAGACATTTGTCCAAAGAAGAAATATAAATGGTGAAAAAACACATGAAAAAAATGTTCACCATCACTGACCATTAGGAAAATGCAACTCAAAGCTATAATGAGGTATCATTTCACACCTACTAGAATGGCCACTATTAACAAAACACTAAACTACAAATGTTGGTGAGGATGTGGAGAGATAGGAATGCTTACTCAGTGTTGGTGGGAATGTAGAATGGTACAGCCACTGTGGAAGTCTGTTTGGGGGATCCTAAGGAAGTTAGATATAGATCTACCATGTGACCTGGCAATACTGCTACTAGGTATATATCCAGAACTTAGAGCAGTGACACGAACAGACACCTGCACACTGATGTTCATAATGACATTATTCATAATTGTCAAAAGATGGAAACAACCCAGGTGTCCATCAACTGATGAATGGATAAACAAACTGGTATATACACAGGATGGAATATTATTCAGCCATAAGAAGAAACGAAGTTGTGAAGCATATGACAACATGGATGAACTTGGAGGACATTATGTTGAGTGAAGCAAGCCAGGCAAAAAAAGGACAAATATTGTTATGATTTTGTTATTATGAACTAAATATAATGAACAAACTCAGGGAGTTAATAGCTAGAATAAAAGTCATCAGAGAATAGAATGTGGTTAGAAAATGGAAAGCTGAGGTTTAATCTGTGTAGAATTTGTAAAAAGTTGTTTGTAAATGTTTGGAAATGAATAGCACATCATAGGGTTTGTAATTAGTGCTAACATATGGGTATGATAGTGTTTTGTTTGGGGGTTTTTTGGACTAATGAAAATGTTCTAATATTGACTGAAGTGATGAATGTGCAACTCAGTGATTATACCAAATGCCACTGATTGTTCACTTTAGATAAATTATATGTTTTATGAACAAAAATAATGATAGGGTGGGTTGGGAGAAAAATACACCAAATGTAAGATATAGTTATTAATAATACTTTGACAATGCTTTTCATAATTTGTTAAAAATGTTTCACAACAATACAAGCTATTTGTGGTGGAATGATGTATGGGAGCCCTGTATGATGTTATGCATGATTGTTTTGTAAGTTCACAGCTTTTACTATACTTATTGTTAATGTATATTCATGTATGAATGATATACTTAGAGAACAAAATTCCTTTTTCTTCTCTCTTCAACTCATTTCTACTATAGCAGAGCAATTACAACAACTACTACTGTCTAAACACTCACTCTCAGTGATTCAGTATTTGTTGAAGCAATAGTTAAATGAATTTCCCTATGCTTATTAGTGCCGGTATATGCAAGTGCTCTATAAATATTAGCTACATTAATATTATGCAATTCAGACTTTACTGCTGCCAGTAATCCTTAGTAATCCATATAAATAACTGACTGCCTCCTCTAAGCACCAATGTCCACAAGAGCCAAATCTATAAATCAAGCAAAATCTATTTTAGGTTGATATTAGCACTGAAGAGTAAAAACAATATAGAATAAGGGGATAAGAAGTGCAGGGTGATGTATGTATGACAGACTTTAGACACAGTGGCAAGGAAAAGCTTCTCTGAGAAGGCAACATTTAAGAAAAGACCTGGGGAAGCGGCTGTGGCTCAATCAGTAGGGCTCCCGTTTACCATATGGGAGGCCCCGGGTTCGGTTCCCGGGGCCTCCTGGTGAAGGCAAGCCCGCCCACACGGCGTGGTTAGCTGACCCAGCGAGCACAAGCAGCAAGGGGGGGATAAATGAATAAATAAATAAAATAAATTAAAAAAAATAAAAATAAAAAAAAAAGACCTGAAGAGATGGAGTAAAACATACTGATATTTGGGGAAAGTATTCCAGACAAAGGTGAATATAAAGGCCCTGGGGTTAAGAGTCTGCTCAGTATATATGAGGAATAGTGAGGGGGCCAGCATGACTATAGCATGGTGTGTGAAGAGGTGCTGGAAGAGAAGGCCAGATCATGTAGTGCCTGGTAGGCAATGAGACTTTTAATTTTTTTTGAGTAACAAAGAAAGATTCTAAAGGGTTTGAACCCAGGTAGTCTTAACCAATAAATCCAGGGTTAACCAGTGTCCTATAAATTATAATTGAATAATATAAAAAATATATAAGTAGAAATTAAAACATGCACTCCCTAGTGACTGACTCACTGCCTGTTCTAGTCACTGTGTGCACATAGGCCAGGTCTCCCAAATAAATGCCAGAGCTGGAAGCAATAGCAGTATATATGAGTATAGTTTGTAAAACTTTTACGTGCTTATTTAAATTCTCCTAAAAAATGAAAAAACAGAATCGTTTCCTGAATTAGAAGTTTTTGGCAGTGTGTAGAAGTCACAATAAAGAATAGTAAGCCCTAACCTACTACAGCAGCTTTTATTTTTCCTAAATGAAAAAGGAGTCCATTTTCCTATAGATACATTTACTTAGGTGATATATGCATCAGTTTTTTTTTGTTTTTTTTTTTTAAGATTTTATTTATTTATTCATTTATCCCCCCCTGCTGCTTGCGCTCGCTGGGTCAGCCAACCACGCCGTGCGGGCGGGCCTGCCTTCACCAGGAGGCCCCGGGAACCGAACCCGGGGCCTCCCATATGGTAAACGGGAGCCCTACTGATTGAGCCACAACTGCTTCCCCTCAGTTTTTTTTTTTTTCAGTGCCAAAACTCATACAATTCCCATCACGTCAAATAAGAATTATGATGAGTAGAAGAATGCATTGACTTCAGCACTGAAGGCCATCTCAGAACTTGAAGAGCCCCTGATTTCTAAGACAGGGGAAGAATTTTCCTAGCAAATAGTTGAACTAACATCTAGGCAAATACTCTCCAAATCTTCAACTTCTGGTTCTTAATTCTTTAATATATTGTAAAAGATTGTTTATTCAAATATAATTATGTGGTAACAATACCTGAAAGTGTTTTGTAAAAATTTGCTTTAAAAATCCCTAAACTTCATTTGCTAATTTTCTGATTTACTACCTATATTTTTCTTTGTTTCTTTTGTTTTCTTTTCTTTCCACAAATTTCCAAGGACAATTCCTAAAAAAATTATTAGTCCTAATGTTCGGTTCGAGGTAAATTTATCCCAACAATCTTCAGGTCTGTGGATGTCTAGAGTGTAAATCTGTAAAAGAATAACATAATGCTTCATTAGGACCTAGTATGGCATGTAATGGAAATGATTTTGGTATCACTGATGAACATATCAATGCAAACGAGAAAATGGTGTCTCATACTGTTTCCCAGAGTATAAAAATCTACCAGTCTCTCACTGGGGGTCATTCAAGGTATGCCCTAAAAACTTCCAGTGAAGGGGTACATGAATGCTTTGAGAGGCAATCATTGCAATTTTAGTTAGATTTGGAAAACTCTTCCTTACACTGACTCATCTAAAATCTGTTTCCCCTCAATTCCTACCTTCTGGTGCTAGGTTTATTCTCTGGACCAGTGATTTTCAACAGGAAAACAAGTCACATTTAGGGCAGGGCAACTCTCTATTGGGCAGGGTTGTCTGGTTCAGTGAAAGATATCTAATACACCTGGCCTTCACCCATTAAATCCTTTAGTGCCTCCTATCCAGTTTATTATAAAACCCCAAATCCCCCACACCATTTTCAAATATTTGCCCCCTCACATAGAGAAGGGGTATTGAGAACTACTTCTAGTGACTTGGAACAAATATACCCTTTTTGCCCTGTGGCAGCTCCACAAATACATCAAGTTAAGTCTCATGTCTCTGTCTTATTCTTTGCTACACTTTGGCATCCTTCATTTTCCCAACTCTTCTTTATTATGTGGTAAGCAGACTTCCATTCTTCAACTAGTAGAAGGCTATGTCCATCTTAAAATGCTGCATCAAGGACTGGAGAGAGGATCACAAATGCAATTTACAATATAAAGTGGGTACCAAATATTTCTTATAATATTTGTGATTATCCTCCTAATTTTTGCCTTTCTCTGCTGTCTAATATCCAAGTGCTTAAATGTTGCTACACATCCCTTATCCTAACCAGACAATCAACTGATGATTCTGTAGTAAAAGATGCTGAAACACTCATGGAGTAGAGTTATGAACAAAAGGAGGTGCTAAGAAATTCTGCAGTGGGAAATGGTAGAAATTATGGAGAATCATCCATTCGTTTTTTTGGTTGTTTTTTTTTTTTAGCTTTCCCAGTGAGGAAAACAATGAAGGTGATACAGCATGTGGTTTGTTTTATGGACATCAAGTTTTAGTTTCATTCATACTATATTGTGGAAGTCTTGCCTATACTGATATGTAATTTGTAATAATCTGTATTAAAAAGATTATCTAAATACAGAATCAGTAAAATCTTTTGGATTCTACTAAATTAAAATAACACTGATACAAAGATAAAGTCCATTTTCTAGCAACCCATTTAATTAAAATTAGATTTAGTTCACTCATTTACAAGTCAATAATGTAGATTGACTTACAATAATCAATAATGTAGAATCTCAACATAAGCCTTGTGGGGCTTGGGCAATGGAGTGCTAGACAAACACCCTGAAATGATAGTTTCCTGCTGTCCAGGCAGAGCCCTGATATGTTTGACATTTCATTTCTTATCTGGTCTTTGTCTCTTATGTTAGTGGGACCCAAACCGAAGAATGATTAGTTTGTTTACCATCACTAGAATCCCAGAGTTTTCAAAAGCAGTTTTGTTGATTAGTTTTCTTTTAGAGTAATTCAATTCAACCCACAACCTTTAGAAATTGTTGAAATTTTTTCAGACACACATAAGAAGTAATTCAGGAAAACCAGAGAATATTTTTAGGGGAAAATCCAGATTTAGGTTTATATTATTTTTCTAAAATAACACAGCTTTATTTTATGATAATTTGGAGCAGAGGAAGGGCTGGTTCAAGGTAGTACGAGCTGAGTTGTTCATGACAAGAAGTATCTTGCTTAACGAACACAGAAGGCATTTCATTTAAATAATTTTTCTAATTTATACCAAGGATAAAATGCAGTGAAAAATAAGAAAACCGTCAAACCTGGTAAGCCAGGTGGGCCCCGACAGCGGCCAGAGCAGAGTAGTAGGGAGCAGTCTGTTCACAGTTCACTCCCACCAGGCTCAGCGCCCCCAGCATTGCCAGACTGAAGCCATTGAGCCACTGCTTGGTGTTTTCATTGAACCGCAGTGCTGTTGATTTTAGACCAATGAGAGCATCATCTTTTTTGTCCTAATATCAGAAAGTAATAAAAGTCTTTTAAAAATAAGCTATCATTCACATACCATAAAATTCACCATTTTAAAGTGTACAATTTGGTGGCTTTAATATATTCACAAGGCTGTACAACATCACCACTTTAATGGACATGTAGATATACCATAAGCTGTGAAAGATAACAGTAACTCAGAAACATAGGGTGATCAGTAATGAATGTGCAGGTCAAATCAAAGTTAAATGTTACTGCTGAAATTATCTTCCAGCTCTACTTCTACTCACCATTATATTTCTTATAACCCTATAGTGACTCTTAACTACACTTTGTATTTTATTAGGATCAAAACCCAACTCCATTTCCTCACAGAACTCCTTTCCACGTCAGAGTTCCAAATCTCAATACTTTCTTATACATTTTAAATCTTACTAAAATCACAGATGTAGAAAAATGCTGTCTTGCTGTGGCAGGTTGGTATTGTTTATGAATTCCAAAAATAGATACTGGATTGTTTGTAAACTGGTCAGTTCCTCTGGGCATATTAGATTGTATTAGATTCAGAGGTTTCACTTTTACTTTATTAAACCAAGATTAGGACTTTTTATTTGACCACATCATTAGGGTGACTCGGTTTGAGTCCCTGCCCCCCCAACACACACTTTTGTGGGCTATATAAACGGATGCTCAATCAAAGACAGGGAAGTAAATACACAGAGAAGGAAAACACAGAGAGTTTAGTTTTGATTCTGGAGCCCCAGGGAGAGAGCCGAGCCAAGCCGTTCGCCTGATAGTTTGCAGCTGAAGAGACCAGAGTCCTGAACAGCTAAGAAAGCCCAGAAAGAAATGAGCCTAGGGAGAGAGACAAGCCTTATGCTAGCAAACAGCTGAGACTGGAAGAAGCTGGGACCACGGAGCCTTAGGAGGAAGAGGAAGGCTGAACACTCACAGAGACTGGCATTCATCTTGCTCCTCCAACACATGGCAGCAGACTTTGGTGAGGGATGTAACTTACTCTTTATGACCTTGTGACTGTAAGCTCTACCGCAAACAAATACCCTTTATAAAAGCCAACAGATATCTGGTATTTTGCATCAGCACCCCTCTGGCTGACTAATACACTTGCCACCTAACTTCATTCATTCTCATTTCACTTATTTTTCCTTTCATACTTCAAGCTCCATTAGGGTGCAAACTGCATCTTTAATTAAGTAAGCCACAAAAATGTCAAGGAGTATGTGGTGGTTTACTAGGGGGAAAAAAGGTAATTTAATCGGAGGACAATTGCCATAACCACTAATTCCAGACCTTACTTCAAAAAGTATAGGCATCATATGGGAACACTGTATTTTCTACATGTATTTTCTCTACATGATTAGAAAACCTACAACTTCTCTAATTTAAAAAAAAAATTTTTTTTTAAGTATTGGCATCTCTCCTAAACTGTAAGTCAAGCTTCACTTCAGGAAATCAGGCTGAGTACAGATCTGGTGAAATTTTTCATAGTAATACAAATATGGTGTGAGGAGGGGGAGGTTAACGGAAAAAAGCAGGATGAAATCCAGATAGAAATAGTAGAAAAAACCTTAAAACCCCTATTCATGAAGATGGATCTGATTAGAACAGTATTATTTATAATTGTGAAAATTTAGAAACTAAAACTTAAATGGCCAAAATAGACAAATAGTTTTTTTTAAAAAGTTATGGCATATCAAATCAATGGCATTTATGAAGTTTTAAAGTAACAATGACTACAAATCAGTAAAAACATGGGAAAATGTTTACCTAATACTAACTATGGTAGGTTGAATTATGTACTCCAACAACCACATGTTCTTAATCTTAAATCCACATCCCTGTAGATGTGAATCCCTTGTAGAGATGTTATTGAAGATGTTATTTTTAGTTAAGGTATGGACAACTGAATAAGAGCTGGTCTTAATTCATATTACAGAAGGCCTTAAAGAGTACCCAAAAATCACAGCATCCAGAAAGAAGAGGATATTGCCATGTGACAGGAGGCAGAGTATAAGCTAAGGAACCTCAAGGATTGTTGGCAGCCAGCACAAGAATGCTACAGGCTCTGGGAGAAAACAAGCCTTGTGGATCTCTTGATTTTGGACTTCTAGCCTCTGAAACTGTAGCCAATTAATTCCTGTTGTTAAGTGAAATCCCATTTGAGGTATTTGTGATAGCAGTTCCGGCAAACTAAGACATTATGTGATAAAGCAGCATAACGCAGTGATTAAAGGCATAAATGGAGAGGCAGAAGAGGATACTGGTTAAATGCACAGACTCTGGAGAGTCTCAATTCTGCCACCTACTAGCTATGAGACACAGATTAGTTACTTCTCTTAATAGTACTTTTCTCTCAAGTTGTTATGAGCATTAAATTAGTAATTGTATAAATTAGTATTTAAAACAGTGACTGGCATATAGTAAATACTATTTAAATGCTTTTAAATAAAATTAAATAAATTGAGCTCTATAATAACACACATAAGCATGAAACAAAAATTCAACTGTATAACACAGAGAACCCTATTGTAAATGGTGGACTATAGTGAATAGTGTAACTATAAAAATGTTCTTTCATGAATTGTAACAAAAGTACCACACTAATACAAGGTGTTAAAAATAGGGTGGTATATGGGAATTCTATTTTATATATGATTTTTCTGTAAACTTAAAACTTAAAAAAATTTCTTTATTGGAGCCAGGGAATTTTGAGTGATTTTCTTTTAAGAAAAACTTTTCCCTTAATTTGTTCCTTATTTTAAAGCTCTTGAAAGAGCAAACATCTAAACCAAAGTTAAGAAAAAGATATAATTTCCTTACCTGATGTGCATAGATAGTATCATATATTAGTGTCCACATAATTCCAGAAAAATAAAGAGGCAAGCAAACAGATGGATCACAGGAGCCCTTGATAGCAGACCACCCAAGTAATGCTCCCCAATTAAAAGTCAACCCTACAGTTAGCAAAACATGAAGAAGAGAATAAAATTAAATATACTTTAGAATTCCAAAGGAAAGGAGAATGACACCAGCACATACTAAGTTCTTGCTTTGTATTAGGCTCTGCGTATGCTGTTTTCCATATGTTCCTTCATTAAGTCCTCTCAACTTCCACAGTAGTTATTAGCTCCATTTTATAGATAAGGAAACAGGCTCAGAGAGGTTAATTAATAAAAAATAACACAGTTAAAGTTTAATGAGAACATTTATCCTAACATGGTGTTTAGCACAGCCAATACATAGTTGATGCTGGGGTTGAATTTAGACCTATTAGACTCAAAAACCCATGTTCTGTCCATTACCATTCTACTTCCCCTACAAGCTACAGAAACAAGATAAATAATAAACACGTGTTTACTCTACAATCCTTATTTATTCTACAATCTCTCAGAGGACTGAAAACAAACACCTACATTTGGCAACTCCTAAATATTCGCCTGATCTCTTCCCTAAGTTCGGACTAGACACTGAATTGCCTGCTGGATATCTGTACATCCCTCAGGTACCTCAAACTCAATGTGTCTCAAACCCCTTTCCTCCTCCTATTTTGTCTATTTCCATTCTGAATGCCCCCTGCTTAACTAATTAATTGCCTCTCCTTTGTCCCATAGCACTCAAGCCTGCCTCATTGTTCAGCAACTGCTTGTTTATCTGTTATCTCCTTCTTTAGCTCCTTAAAGATGGGGAATGTGTCTTAGTAATTTTTGTTTTCCTAGTATGTGGTGGTGGCCCTGGCAAAAGGAGAGGTCCGATAAATGTTTGAAGTAGATACATCATCTAGTAAATAGGAAATGCTTATGCTCCTCTCACTAAAAGGTCAGTTGAGAAAATAATTTCCTACCTTTTTTAATAATGAAAAGAAAGAGAATGCTGAATGAGAGGATCTTAGAAAAAGATAAATATTCTACTCCAACTTTTCCACAAGTCAGGCTTGTATCAATTTCTTGGTTGATTTTTTAATTAGAAAACACTTCAAAGAACCAAAAACAGAAAAGAATAAAAAAGTTGGAAGCAGATATTTTTCAACAGATTTTGACTTATCTACCTACCATTCTCTCTTTCTACCAACAAATATTAATTGAATACTTGTGATAGGCCAGGTGCCATGCTTGATGCTGGATAATATGTAAAGAATGCCTTTTCTTTGAGCCATATAAAATTTATTGATGTGGAGACAAAGAATAATCCAATATTCTTGTTGGATATATGTTGAAATGAGTAAGTGCTACATTGTAGTGCTATGGGAGTCCAGGGAGGGATACTGGCTAGTTTTTTCCCTGGGAGTTTTAAGGAAGGCTGCATGGAAAAGGAGCTATCTGAGCTATGCACATTTCAAACTTTGTTTTCCTGCCAATTCTTCGGGGCATTCAGGCCAGCTACCTGAAGAGAGGGGTGGAATTATGGTGGCTTTTTTTTTTTTTTTTTTTTACATGGCATACCTGGATTTTTAAAAAGAGCATTTCAGAAAAGAATGATGATGATGATGATGATACTCTTAATAAACATGCTGATTCTTATCCAATGAAAATGGCTAATTGCCCTCCTTTAAACTATGAAAATCTTTTCATGGTTTGGAAAATTTCATAACTGACTTGACATTTTATCTCTGCCACATTATCAAGAAAATAGTTTGAGTATCAAAGGAAATACTTATCGTTATTTCAAGCTCACCCAAGGCTAATTGAGGCCAGTATGTAATTCTTTTCATTAGTGGGTAGGCGATGACAAGAAGTAGAGATGCTGCTCCCAGAGCTATACTGAAATCAGGAAAACACATTAAAAAGATCAATGTTACCATCTCTTGTAAATGACCAAATACTTTAAGACAACAACAATAGCAACACTAATTGGAAAATATTTATTAACCAATTATATTTTTATGTAAAATTCTCTTCCTAGACTTTGACTTTTCCTATTATAATGAATCCTTAGGAAATATTTTATATGTTACAGAACAACCAAACAAAAATAATAATAGCTAACACATATAGCACTTCCATGTATTAGGCACGATTCTAAGTGTTTTACAAATGTGAACTCATTTTCATCTTCACAACTCTAAGAGGTAGGTAGTTTTATTCTCCTTGTTTTATAGATTAGGAAATCTATTAAAAAATTAAGCAACTTGCTAATTGTCATACAGCATGTCAGTGGCAAAGCCAGGATTCAAGACAGTGGCTCCAGAGTCCATCTATAATATTAAATTCTATTTTCTCTCTTAACTAGGTTCAAATATAAAGGCATCTAGTAAACTGAGACATCTTAATAGAGAATAGAATCAAATACCCTTTCCTATATGCATGACAGTATGGGTATTACTTCTCTAGATGATGAGGTCACAAAGCATCTATGAAAAGATGATAGTATAAGATGCTCTGAGGTACGTCAAGCTTTCCTAACATCACTCCTCTACACCTTCCAAAGTGTTTTCATGTTACTGTTGCTATCAGGGCAAGTCGTGCAATTAAGTCTCAGCTCTATAAAGCAACACTCATTTGCTGACCTCCCCAGTGTTTTTGTCATTTTTCTTATTATTGAAGCTTTTTGTAAGCAGCCATTTGATCCATAAAAGTTTAGTTCTGTCTATCTAAGAGATATAGGAATTAGTCCTCCCACCTTTTTACTTCTGTTATTGATTGGTAAGGAGCATGGCCCTGGGAAAGTTAGTAAAATACCCTCTGTTTTTATCTACCTCAGAGATACTGTCAGCATAAATAAAATTACATCTAGACATGGGTGTATACATGCATACATTTAGACAAATATATGAAAGTGCTCTTTGTCCCTTAGGGAACATGCCGTGCAAATACTGAAGGTGATGCAGAATAAATTAAATTCTGATCTAATTGTTTTGGTTAAAAACATTCTTGGAGCAGATTTTACAATGTGTGGTGATTTATTTACATTTGCTAATTTGTAGTTGTTCAATATATATACAATTAACAACTCTCTGTTAAAGATTCTTCAATTTTATTTTATTCCTATTTCCTCTATTTCAAAGGAGAATTTTTACGTATGATTATGAAGCCATATTTAATATACCTGTAGTAATTCAGACACAGAAGAACACCCAGTGCCAAGGTCAGCTGTCCCCCAAGAAAAACAAAGGATTGAAAAGTTGAAATGTCTCCAGCAGCTATTGGGCGATTTGCTGTCCTTGCAACCTTAACACATGAAAAACACATTATTTAGCCTCATGTAATGATTCACATATTTATTTACACATTTAATCCAGAGACTGCCCTTTGGTAGGCACTAAGGATACAAATATGAGTAAAGGGTAAATATCAACATTTGAAGTACCGCCAAGAATCAAAACTTCAAATTTCAAATTGTTTTAAAAAGAATCAAAATTCCCTCATTCCCCATTTTCTCCCATCTCCAAACAAACAAAACAAAGCAACTTCCTTTTCTAGCTACCCAGCTGAGCAAGTATATGTTTAATTTTCATAGAGAAAAAGAAGGATAATAATAAGAGAATTCTCAGGAAACATGAAAAGAAGAAATCACAGTAAATATTAAATAATGCTGTCTTATATATATATATATATATGTTTTTTTTTTTATATATATATTTTTTTTTTTTTACCGGGAGGTCCCGGGGATCGAACCCGGGTCCCTCCATATGGGAGACGGACGCCCAACCAGTTGAGCCACATCCGACCCCCCATATTTTTTTACGTAACAATTTATGTAATCTAAGTATCTTTTAAAAATAAATTTAAAATACATTAAAAATAAAATAAAATAAATAAATAACGCTGATATCAAATGAAGTTTTGATCATGGGAAGCAATGCAATCAGAAATCAAATGTGAAGAAAGAAGAGACATAATCTGGGTCTGTAAATGAGATTGCCTTTGCTAGGCCTTTTAGGAAAGAGTCTATAATCTTATATTGATTCAAGTCCTCACCCAAATACAAAGGGCAAATTCATAGTAAGAATGAGACAGAGAGCGCTGTTATATAGACAAATAATACGCTTTTAACTGTTCTTTTCCTTCTGACTGATCGTGAAATGGGACTATTTCACAGATAACAACATAACCAAATTTCTAATATTGCCAGAAGTTCAGAATGCAGACTCTGAGATCAGAGAGCCCAGCATTTGAATCCAACTCCACTGTTTATTAGCTATGTGAATATAGACAAATTACTTAATGTCTCAGCCTTAGGTTACTTATCTGTTAAAAAAAGGGAGAGGGAAAAAAATATAGTGCCTACTTCACTGGTAAATGCAGTACCTGAGACACATAAGTATGCAATAAATGTTATCTATTATTAATTTAACATATTTTTGTATGACATATTTTTGTATGATTATATTTGTATGAATATAGCCTGTGGGCCAAATCTGGCCTGTCACCTGTTTTTGTATGGCCCATGAGTTAGGAGTGGTTTTCACATTTTTAAATGGTTAAAAACAAGTCAAAAAAAGAATAATGCATTGTGTCACATGAAAATTATGTGAACTCAAATTTTAGTGCCCATAAATACAGTTTTATTGAAATACAGCCATGCTTATTTGTTTACATATTGTCTATGGCTACTCTCAGGCTCCAGTGAAGAGCTGAGTAGTTTTGACAAAGACCATACAGCCTGCAAACCCTAAAATACTTGCTATCTGGTCCTTTACAGAAACTTTGCTGAACCAATTTATATAATGCATCACTGTGCAATAAAATAACTTGTCAAAACTGTGAGTAATGCCTCATCCTGATTAGACTACCAGAACTATCTAATTTGGCTTGAAATTGGAAATAATATTTATGTTTTATATTTGTTTCAGGCATGCTAGTATTTATCAAGTGGTTATAATGTGCCATCATTCTAAGTGTTATGTATTTATCCATCATTGAATCCTTATAACAATCTTGTCTTTTAGCCATTCACAAATTCTTGCGATTTCCAACTTTTATAAAACTGAGGCTCAGTAACTTTCCAAGGTCACACCATGCTAAGTGATAGCACAGTTAGTCCAGTCCCATAGACCACACTACTAACTACAAAATTATACTGCCCTTGTCATAAATTTACCTATCTAAATTTGAAAGCAGAAAATAAACAAGCACTCTATCAAAAGACTAAAAATAATGTAACATGATAAAACACATTCTAAGACACCAGCATATTCAAAGCTTACAAAACCAAATAATTAATAGCTATGTATTGAGATTATTTCGATGTTTGTGGACCTTATGTTTATCAGTTGATCATATGGCTAGTAGATTATACACAACATCAACAAAACACACTTAACCCATATACACTAGCAGAAATTCACTTATAATTTAATGTTAGCAATTTACTAATTTATTACTATTAATAAATTACTAATTTACTAATGCATTAGCAAGTATCATGTAATGTATCAAGTAAAACCTTGAGCCATATATATGTCCTTAATGATACAAAGCCTTTAAGAAACCGTGAGGTAAGCATTATAATTTGGCCAAGGTTTTTAATTCATCCTTTAAAAGAGATGCATGTAACACTTTAAATTTCACGTTAGCACTTTTACTATATACACTTATTGTTTACGTATGTTCGTGTATGAATGATATACTTCAATAAAAAAATTTTAATGAAAAAAAAACAACACAATAAAAACTCATATTAGCAAAACCACCTCAACAGCTATAAAGCACTCATTTAGTGCTTTCTTCTGTGTCAATATAGAATTTGGACTCTTCAAAACAGGGAAAAACTGCATGAGGAAGGAGAAAATCATTTAAGGGGGTACTAAAATGGTCATACTTTATTAATTTTAAAAAAGGAAAAAGTTTATTGGCTTGAACATATTATATTCACATAATACTGATCTCTTTAAGATGTATAATTAGTTTTATTAAACTTTTTCTTTTGAGATAATTGTAGATTCACATGCCGTTTTAAGAAATAATAGAGATCTCATGTACTTTTTACCCAGTTTTTCCCAATAGTAATACATTGCAAAACTGTACAATTTAACAACCAAGACATTGACACTGGTATAATTAAGATATAGAACATTTTCCCCACCACAAGGATCCCACATGCTGCCCTTTTACAGCCACATCCATTTACCTACTACACGTGTCCCTTCCTTAACTCCTGGCAACTAATCTGTTGTCCATTTCTATAATTTTGTCATTTCAAGAATGTTACATAAATGGAATCACACAGTGTTAACCTTTTTGCATTGGCTTTTTTCTCTCGGCATAAATCTCTGGAGATTCACCCAGGCTGCTGCATGTATCAATTGTTCATTCCATTTTATTGCTGAGTAGTTTTCCATAGTTTAGATATACCACACTTTATTTAATCATTTACCTGTTGATCATCTGAGTTGTTTAGGGCTACTATGAATAAAGCTGCTATAAATATTAATGTACAAGTTTTTGTGTAAACATAAGTTTTAATTTCTCTTTAATAAATGCCCAGGGATGCAACTGCTAGGTTGTATAGTAGCTGCATGTTTAGTTTTTTTAAAAACTGCCAAACTGTTTTCCAGAGTGGCTGTAGTTTACATTCCAACCAGCAATATATGAGTGGTGCAGTTTCTGCACATCATTGTCAGAGTATTATTCAGCCAAAGGGGTGCTGATGCAAAATACCAGAAATCTGTTGGCTTTTATAAAGGGTATTTATTTGGGGTAGAAGTTTACAGTCACCAGGCCATAAAGCGTAAGTTACTTCCCTCACCAAAGTCTGTTGCCACGGTGTTGGTGCAAGATGGCTGCCAGTCTCTGCGAGTGTTCAGCCTTCCTCTTCCTCCTTAGGCTCCATGGTCCTAGCTCCTTCTGTTCTCAACTGTAGGCTAGCACAAGGCTTGTCTCTCTCCCCGGGGCTCATTTCCTTCTGCGCTTTCTCAGCTGTTCAGGGCTCTGGTCTCTTTAGCTGAAAATGGCTTGGCTCTCTCCCCAGGGGTCCAGCATCAAAACTCAAACTCTCTCCTCTGTTACATCATTTTCTCTGTAAGTCTCTGCCCACCAAGGGGTCGGGGACTCAACGTCCTACTGACATGGGCAAATCAAAGCCTTAATCATAATTTAATCAAGTAAAAGTGAAACCTCTGAATTTAATATGATCTAATACGCCCAGAGGAACAGACCAGTTTACAAACACAACCCAATATCTATTTTTGGAATTCGTAAAAAACTGCTACAGTCAGTATTTGGTGATTTCACTATTTTTTTTATTTTAATCATTCTGAGGGGTATGTAGGTACCTCATTGAGGTTTTAATTTGCATTTCTCTAGACAAAGGATGTTGAACAGCTTTCCATGGACTTACTTGCTATTTGTAAATTCTCTTTAGAGAAATATCTCTTCAGATCTTTTGCTCATTTCCTAATTGTTCTGTTAAGTTTTGAGCATTTTAAAATATATTCTCGATACTAGCCTTTTGTTGGATATGTGGTTTGCAAATATGTTCTCCCAGTGTGCTGCTTGTCTTTTAATCCTGTTTAACAGAGTCATTCACATATCAAAAGTTTTTGCGTTTTTTTTTTAGGAGGTACCAGGGATCGAACCCAGGAACTTGTACATGGGAAGTGGGCGCTCAACCACTGAACTACATCCACTCCCAAAAGTTTTTAATGTTGATGAAGTCTTATCCATTTATGGATCATGCTTTTGGAGTCAAGTCTAAGAACTCTTTCCCTAGCTCTAAATCCCGAAGATTTTCTTTTTTTTTTCTTTTTTTTTTTTTTTAAGTTTTATGTTTCACATTTAAGTCCATGATCCATTTTGAGCAAATCTGTATGAGATGTGACTTAAGTTGAGGTGGTTTTTTTGCCTATGGATGTCCACTTGCTCCAGCATCGTTGAAACATATTTATGATGGGTGCTTTAAAAGCTTTGTCAGATAATCTAACATCTCTGTTCTCTCAATACTGGTATCTATTGATTGCCTTCTTTCATTTGAGATCTTCTTGGTTCTTGGTATGATGAGTGTTTTAATGAAAACTGAAAATTTTGAGTATTATGTTAAAACTCTCATTTTAACATGCTTTTTTTTTTTTTTTTTTTGACAGCACTGGTGCATGGGCTAGGTGGGCGGGGGTGTCACTGCCTTATAATTCCAGGTGGGAACAAAAGTCCAAATTCCCCATTTGACCCTCCCTGACACCAGAAGTAGGGTTTCCTCATTCCTGCTGGGTATGGGTAAGAGTTCTGTCTCCCCACCAGTCTTCCACTGATAGCTCCTAGTGGGGAAGGGGAGAAGTGCCAAATTTCAACCCTCTACATGACCTCCACTGATACCATGGGGGGAAGGGAACCTTGTCACTGTTGGGTGCTGGCGGAAGTCCTAAACCTCTAGTCTGCTGCCTCTGATACAACAACAGTGGGGAAGGATGCCTCATTAGTTTCGTGTGGGGGTAGAAGCCTAGGTTCCCCATGTGGTCTCCACTATACTGTGGAGAGGGTGGGAGCTTGTTACTGCTGGTGGGGATAAGAGTCTCAGTTCTCTACTCAGCTATTTTTGAAACCACCCTGACAAGGAGGCTGGAGTACCTTGTTATTGCCTGGCAAGAGTAGAAGTCTGGGTTCTCCCTTTGCCCTCTGCTGGTGTGTTTTCTTTTCTTCTCTATTGTGTTTGGCTGATGTAGAGTGGCTATTGTCTAAAAGTTTTCTGTCGTGTTAGGCTGCTCCTTTCCTGGCCCTTTTGCTAGGAAAAGTAGGTGTTTGTTGTTGTTTTGTCTGCACACATCAGAATTTCTAGGTTGCCAACTTCTACTTCAGGTCTGAGATATATGAGACAAAAAAGAAAGTCCAGAAAATTCACCAATGGGTTATTTCTTGCCAGTCTATTGACTTCTCTCTATCTTTAACAGTCTTCTTATGTTCATTTTATACATAATGCCCTGGGTTTTTATTTGTACTTAATGTGAAGAATAGGGAAAAGCACATCTACCCATCTTCCCGGAAGCAGAAGTCAAAATCTAGGTAATTAGTTTTAACACTAGTGAAAGTGAGGAACTGAAAGTTTTAGGGTAGAGCCTGTCTACCAAATAAGTTGAAACAACTTAGAAATTATAAATTTTGCATTTCATCTTCAAATTTCCTATTGACCAAAGTCACAGGTCTTAATTAGTTTTTGTAGATTACTGAGGAAAAAATGCCTTTCAAACATTTAATCTCAGATATTCACTTGTGTAAACAGACTCATGACTCATAAGTTATTAATTTAAAGAGCTGTTTATCACTTTCTACAAGCCTTATAGTGAGCTAGCAAATGTTTTTTTTAAAAAGAATGATTAGCTGCTCTAAACATGTTCAAGAACTATTTTGAAGGCATATATAGTAGAAGTTTCAAGTTTCTTTCATATGGTATGCAGAATGAAAAACTGACCAGGATGTGTAAATTCCCAAATCAAGAAAATATTCATCTGGCATGGATCAAGCATTGCAATTGTGTTAGTGTGGCATAGAGATATCTTTAATATGCAGTTCCTGCCACTCCCCAACTATATCTTATTCTCCAGCCACATTCAAAGTACATATAGTTGCAGTTACCAGACACAATAAACTTTATCTCACAGCCATGCTTCTGAACCTGCTGTACCCTCTGTCTAGAATGACCTTCACCCTCCAAGCTACACTTTTTTTTAGCCATCTTATCGTGAAAGAGTTCAAAGATCTACCCTAGGAAGTTGTCTCTGACCCCCTCCCTTAGTCTGGGGTAGGTGGCCTTCAGTAAATTTTCATAGCCCCTTGTGGACACCATTCTCATAATACTGCCACTGTATTATAATTACTAAACTGTGAGGTCAGGAATGTTGTATTTAATCCATGTAATCCTAGACCTACCACTGTGTCTCACAAGTATCAAGTACTCAATGAATGTTTTAGAATAAAAAAATATATATTAATGTGACACTGTTCTGTAAACTAAAAATTATTACAGGTATCCTTGCTTATAGAAAATTCAGACTTATATGAAAGGAAAACTAGGAGTAATTGTTCATTTTATATAAAAGTTCACTATGGGTTTCTTTCAAATTAAAAGTTCACTAGAGGGAAGCGGCTGTGGCTCAATCAGTAGGGCTCCAGTTTACCATATGGGAGGCCCCAGGTTCGGTTCCCAGGGCCTCCTGGTGAAGGCAAGCCCGCCCGCACGGCGTGGTTAGCTGACCCAGCGAGCACAAGCAGCAAGGGGGGGATAAATGAATAAATAAATAAAATCTTAAAAAAAAAAAAAAAAAGTTCACTAGATTATTTACTCAAGCCATTTAATGATCTTGTATTTATTATGGCACTGGTGCTAGGATAAAAGGCAAAAAAAAGATGGCCCCTTCCCTTGAAAGAATAACTATCTGTTAAGGAACAAAGAAATAATTATACATATGCACAGAAAATAATTCAAAGGAATATAACACATCAAACTGCCGGATGAAATTTTCTCTAGGGGGTTGAGGGAGGGGATAAAGGAAATTCATCTCCTAGCTTCTGAACTGTGTGAATTTTTCAGAATAAAAGAATGCATTACTTTTCTAAGGAGAAAATAAAGAATAAAACTATATTTTTTAAAGAAACAATTACAGTAAATGTTAATAGGCCTACTTTGGTTAATTTAAATTAAGTTTGATTTACTAAGAATAGTTATGGCTGCAAAATACATTTAGAAGGAAGGGATGACAGTTATTTTGGACACTCACAGGTTTGGGATGGATTTTTCACCTTCACTCCTAATATCTTTACCCTTGGCCCTCCAAATTCTTAGTTCACATAGTAAAAATGAATTAAGTGGCTCCTATGGCCACTCTTTTGTTGAGAAAAGATTTACATTGCACTTTTTAACACCAGTTATTCAACTGATACCGACACTTCTTATGCTGGATTTCAGTGAGAATACTAAATAATCTTTTGCTTTACGTGGTATTCAGCAGTGATGCCACCATGTTACTCTGCAGAATTGAGAGGAGGCTCTCTGTTCATTTCCAGGAAGAAGCTACCTTTTTATCATAGTCCCGGTCCCACATGTCATTAATAGTACAGCCTGCTCCACGCATCAGAACAGCTCCAGTACCAAAGAGGGATAACATGTACCAGTCTGGAAAACAACCCGGTTCAGCTGCCAAGCCAATGCTCCAGGTACATGGCAGATACAGCAGCCAGGTTCCTAGCAAAAATAAAAAACAAAAAAAGGTACAAAAAATTCAAATTTGTTAACTGTCATTTGTTTAAATACCACATCCCAAAGAAGTAAAAAACACTATAAGCAAAGTTAAAAAACACATGACAAACTGGTAAGATAAATTTGCAAATGATATCACAAAGAACTATTTCCCCAAATATGTAAAAAGCTATTAGAAATTGAGAAAAAAACAATAATTCAATTTTAAAATGGACAAAAACATACAAAATGGTTCACAGAAAAAGAAATACAAACAGCTCTTATACAAAAGAAAAGATACTCAAATTCGAGAAATGCACATTAAAACTACACTAAAATAACATTTTCTCTGATCAGATTGGCAAAACTCAAAAGTCAATATACCATGGGGAAAAAAAAAAAAGAAAGAAAATATACCATGGAGAGTTGGGGATTCTTGTATATTTCTGATTACAAAATGGTCCAACTATTATGGAAGCCATTTTGAAAATTTTTACCCAAACTACAAGTGCTCATACTCATTGGCCCAGAAATTCTTCCTCTGTAGATTTACTTTATAAGGTACATTTTTGGCATTTGCACTAGTGAAAGATTGGAAACATAATAAATGTAGGTCAACAGGGGATGATTAAATTACAGTATATCCATTAAATGGATTATAATGCAGTCATTAAAAAATTAGGCAATTCTCTATAAATGTACTAATATGGAGTGATCTACAAGGTACATTTAAATGAAAAAAAGCTAAGTACAAAACAGCCTGTGTAGTAGCTACCATGTGTGTTGGGGAATGGGAGGAATATAGATGTTTACAGATATAAATACAGACATACATATATTTGAATATTAATATATTCATGTAGGAAGGATACATAAGACTGATAATAATAGTTGCCTATGGAGAGGAGAAATGGGTGGCTGGAGGACAGGGGTAGGAGACTTACTATTCACTCTATACCATTGTACCTTCCAAAATTTGTATGATGTACATATTACGTACTCAAAAAAATTAATAAAAACTTCCTTTACTGTTGTTAGTACAATAAACTAAAATGGTCTTGGAGGGGGCTTATTACCTTAAATTTTTTATTTTGTATTGAATATTTTGCAACTACATGCATAAATAGGATTAGTTCTTGGTATTTAGCCCATAAATTAGATGAAACCAAGCTAAAATCAAATAGATTATATGGATAAGTGACTTCACACATAAACTTTAATAGATGTTCTATTAGAAAAAAAGAAAGTCTACCAACTACTGTTTAGATATGGTGCCAATTAGATAAATTCTGAGCTTCTTTCCCTATTTAGGAATATAAGAGAAAAAAGAATATGGGGCTAAAGAAAGATTAAATGTTACAGAAAAATGGTCAAATGCCAAAAATCTCTATAATCATGTTTAAGCATCATTAAGTTCAACCTTTATTCATTTACAAATATTTATAAAACATATATTCTGTACCAGGAACTGGGAATACAATGGTGACTAAGAAAGAGCTGGTCACTGTGTTTACCCAGCTTATAAATCAAAAGGAAGAAACAAAGTTAAACAATCAATAAAAATAAAATAGATTGCCTACATAATTGTTTTCTGCCTTCCTTATGACACTTTCATTATACTCTCTTGTGTGAAGAAAGATGTGGAGGTGGTAGGGAGAGGAGACAAGTAAGCTTCTGAAAGAAATATTTATTGTAGAAGAAGGAATAAGTCTCTGGAGAGGTGAAATAAAATAAGCAAGTTCCAAGAGGCTATGGGCAGATCAAAGAGCCTTTGTAAATTGAGTCTAAGATTCATTCACCAAATACACATTATTTTCATGACAGCATAATCACCCATAAATGGAGTAAAACAAAAATTACACTGCCAATTTAGTGGAAAGAGTGCCACCTGCTGAAGTTTCCCTGTAATGAGGGCAACTATGATCCATTTAAAAGAAGCTATATTCCATTCTAAAAAACAATGAAACCTACTTTGGTTTAGGAAGGTAACATAATCCAAAACCAACAAAGTAAAACAATAAACAAAAATTACCCCACAAAAGAAATTAAATAAATATCAAACCTGGAATTCTACTACTGTCAATTTATTGTTCCTGGAATATGGCAAGGGCTCAAAAAAGTTTGTTGAATGAATTATAACATAGTACTACTAATAAGTGTCTAAAAAGTCTTACACTCACCTTATTTAGAACCAAAGCATACCAGATGGCAACTTCTTAACATACATAATAACTATTAACACAATCTTCTCTAAACCCCACTTCTGAAGTAATAATGGCTAACATTTCGTAGCACTTACTATATCCCAGCACTGTTCTAAGCACTTAACATATATTAATGAATTTTCATGACAACCCTATGAAGTCATTATTAGTATCATTTTATAGATGAGCAATGAAGGCCCAGAAAAGTGAAAAAATTTGGCAGGGTAGAGACTCATACCCAAGGGGTCCACTGTCAATAGAGGAAAAGACTCCATAAAGCATAAAAATGCTCCCTAATCAGACTCCAACCTGATATTGTGGCACTAATTCCACTGCAGGCCTTGTCCACTCACTGACCCTGTTCCTCTCCTGACCAAGCAAGTCTTCTCTGCCACTAACTGTTTCTGGAATAGTGTCCTCTCTCCATTTTGTACATTTATACAACTGTATCCAAACTTTAAGGTTCTGTTCTTATCCCACTTCCAACAGTCTCCCCTGACTACTTCAGCCACAGTGATTTTTACCTACTCTGAACTGTAGGGCATGCTGCTGACTCCATAACTCATATTTATTCACATATGATGTGATATTTCATGTTAATTTTTTACTTTAAGTTTCCACCCAGTTACCTGCTTACTCGGTAAATTCAACAAATATTTATTGAATGCCAAATCAGAACAAGATTATTGCCTTTAAGTGGATTACAGTAATGTCTGAGATTTTATATGCTTACTGACAAGTAAACAGATAACTATAATATAATAAGTTTTGTGATAGGAGAAGTATTAGTGCACATAGCAGGGGGTAGTTAATCCAGCCTGGGAGTTCAATGTGGAAAAACAGAAAGCCAAAAACACTCTAGGGGTCTGGCTCCAGAGCTTTACTCATAATCCCTCATTAACTTCTCCCTATGTGGTGACATGTCCTAGCCACTAGGGTAAAAACCAGACGTTTAATTGTGAAACTGGGAATAATGGTAGCTGTTGAAATGTCTTGGATGCCAGCAGCTCTGTGACGCAGACCACAGAACAGAATTACAAATTAGGCTTTGCTAGAAATGAGCTTGGAAACTTATGCTTATCAATTTGTACCTGGCCCCAAAATGCAAAGGGTCATATGCAGCCATGTTAATGATGGCAGGGCTTTCCTACCATCTAATTTGCTTTTATATTTTAGTTGCCAATTTAGTTACAACTCTTCGGGCTCTGATACCAATAGATTGATACCAATAGGTTGATGCATGAACTCAGATACCAAAAGCTAATTTGGAGGTCTGGGCTGGGCAAAGGTGGAGTGAACGTATCTAAGCATCTGAATGTAATTCCATGCACTGCAATGACAAATGTAACCATCTAGGCTAGCTGGAGTTTAGGCTCCATTGCCCCTCCCTATGATCCATTCTTATTTAGTCCAATGCTTATCTAGACTTCTCTCTCACTACTTTCTATATCCACTGGTCTTCCAATTCAGGCTCATGTTCTTAGTGCTCCCCATGACTTTGCAAAGATATTTCCTTACCAAGATCTCTTCCCTCCTCTGCAAAACCTACTTGTCATTTGGGGTACAATCTCTTCTTTTATTTATTTATTTATTTATTTATTTATTTACAATCTCTTCTTGAAACTTTTTCAGAAATGGAGATCCACAGTAATTTCTTTTTGTCCAGCATCACTTGCTATTTGTACCACTCGTATTTGATCACATACTTCCCCAGCTCACCAAATAATCTCTTTTTAAATTAGACTGGAAGCTCCTTGAGAGCAGTTTCCATTTTATCCCTAAGCTAAGCGATGTGGTAAGAGTTTGTTAATTCATTCAATACTACTTTAGCTAGGCATGCTACAGATACTAGATTAAAAAGTCCCATCTGGGGGCCGATGTGGCTCAAATGGTTGGGCATCCATCTCCCATATGGAGGGACCTGGGTTCGATCCCCGGGACCTTGCAGTAAAATAAAGAAAAATATAGAAGGCGTGCAGGCCACCAGGCCCCATGCACAGGCGTGCTGTCAGCCCCATGAGCAGGCACCACCAGTCCCTGCCAGCCAGGCAGCAAGATGACATAACAGGAGAGTGACACAAGGGAGAGCCAAGACTAGACATGCTGGAAAACCAGGAACTAAGGTGGCACAGGTGGCGGAGCACCTCTCTCGCACATCGGAGGTTCCCATAATCAAATCCCAGTGGAGACAGGAGGAGAAGGATGAAAAGAGAAGGCAGGAAACAGACACAGAGAATTGCCCAACGAATGGGCAAAAAGGGGAGGGGGGGTGTTAAAAATGGATAAAAGTAAATAAATCTTAAAAAAAAAAAAAAAAAGCCCCACTATGTGGAATTTACATTGTATTGGAGGAGTCAATCATCCAATAAGTACAAAAGGGTAGTTACTAGTGAATGCTCTGAAGAAAAATGGAGGGTAAAGGGATAGACTGAGTTAGTGTTACTTTAGATAGGAAGGTCAAGGAAATCCTCCTTCAAGAGGCGACAGTAAGCTGAGAGACAGTCCATAAGCACTGCGCCTCCGTGTTCAAATGAATTAAATCTTTGTGTTAAGGGTGGTGCAAGGAAAAGAGCTTGGCCTTAGCATAAAAACACTCGGTTCTTCAGTTCTGGCTATGCCGAGGAGCCTTAATTTCTTCAGCACCTTAATAGTCTTGGGGGCGTTACTGGATTATAGTGAGGAGCAAACATAATGAATGTGGAAGTGCTTCAATACTATAGGTCTATGCAAACGAGGGGAAACGAATGGAATGTTCCGACTGATTCACCATTTAAGCAAGTACTTGAGGGATGAGGGAATTCATTCCGCTCTTCGGGGCGCTCAGGATCCAGAGGAGAGCTGGCAGGTTGCCTAGGACATAGCTCCGTCTCTGGTAACCCGAGGTGACTCGCCCGAGGGTGCCCGGCACCTAGAGGCGGAAACCAGGCTTTCTGCGCACTGAGTTCTATTACGCCCACTCGGTCACCTCGGACAGCTCCGCACAGAGCCGCGGCCGGAGAATCCCAAGGCCGCTGGCGCCGCGCGCCCCCGCACTCACCAATGGGCTTGTCCAACCGCATAAGGCGCAGGTACGGCTGCAGAGGGCGGGGCGCCGACTCCACCACAGCCGCCGCCAAGCTGAGAGGTCGGCCGCGCGGCCGGGGCCCAGCTCCAGACCAGGCTGTGGGCCGCCAGTCCCCCGCGCGAGACGCGCCGGCCGCGCACGCCAGGCTTAGGGGACGGCCGCACGACCCCCGCAGCCATGCCTGCGTCACGGTCCGCAGACCCCGCGCGAGACCCGCGCCGCCTGAAGTCAACATGGCGCCCATAGGGCGTGGCTTGGCGGGCCCCGAACTGACGTAAATTTCCTGGTGTCAGCCTCGGCAGGCATGCGCGCTGGCATCTGCGGGAGACCGATTGGCTCCTGGCGGGAGTGTGCAGGGGCGGCGTGGACAGCCTTTGGAGTAACTTGTCAAATACTCTACGGTGTTCACGTTTCCCTGTGAGGGGGTTCCGTGTGACGGACACTTAACGTAAGAAAAAAAATTCGTGTTACCAGCTTTCTCAATAAATGGAAAAGGGTAGTGCTTACGCACTCGGATCAGTTGTATCTGAGAGAGAGGAGAGAGAGAGAGAGAGAACTTTAACCTTGACAGTCAATCAGAGAAGTTTGTATAATCAAGATGCAACGTGTGTGATGCTAAGAACCTGCAGCTCGAACATCGGGTCGGCACTCAATCCCAGCCAACGCCTGTACAGCACTGTGTGCAGGCACCATTCAAGGCGCTTTACACGTACTATACCATTTAGCCAAACTTTGCCAAAATTCCAGACTCCCAGAAAGAAAGTGTAAGTTCATCATAAACTATATTGCTGTGCAAGTAGTTTAGGCACAGTGAGCCACTCTTATCAGTTCTAGGAATGGTAGGAAACTTCCCGAAATCCAAGTTCCCAGATGACAGACAGCAAAAAGCCAACCATGCAAGCAAGACTTTCTAAAATAGCACTCTCAGACCTATGTTAACGTTTTCCTGCATAAAAACACCATTCAAACACAATATTATAAAAAAATTGAAATAATTTACAAAGCTCAAGCCAATTGTTACGGGGAAGCGGCTGCAAAGCCGAGGGGAAGAGGCAGGAACTCGAGCAGGAGCAGTTGTTGGGTGGACACCAAGGCTGGGATCACCACCATCGAGACCGTGAAGCACAAGATTCAGGTTCCACAGCAGGAGGCAGATGATGCCTCCAGAGCGAAGTCGAAAGAGAAAGGCGGGTCCAGGAACAGTCTGAGACTGAAGTGGCCTCCTTGAGCAGTCGGATCCAGCTGGTTGAAGAGGAGCTGGACAGCGTTCAGGAGCTCCTGGCCACTGTCCTGCAAAAGCTGGAGGACCCAGAGAAAGCTGCTGATGAAAGTGACAGAAGTATGAAGATTATTGAAAACCGGGCTTTGAAAGATGAAGAAAAGATGGAATTCCAGGAAATCCAACTGAAAGAAGCTAAGCACATTACAGAAGAGGCAGATCAGAAGTATGAGGAAGTGGCTCATAAGTTGGTGATTATTGAAGGGGACTTGGAATGCACTGAGGGACGAGTTGAGCCAGCAGAGTCCCATTGCGGAGAGATGGATGGGCAGATCAGACTGATGGACCAGAACCTGAAGTGTCTGAGTGCTGCTGAAGAAAAAGACTCTTAAAAAGAAAACAAATATGAAGAAAAGATAAATTTTCATACCGATATATTAATAAAAGGGGCAATTCACCAAGAGGAAATAACTATACTAAGTAATTATGCACCTAACCTGAGTGCCCCAAGATATAAGGCACACACTGGCAAAACTGAAGGAATAATAGATGTCTCTACAATGATAGTTGGAGACTTCAATACACCACTCGCAGTATTGGATAGAACTTCTGGACAGAGGATAAACAAAGAAACGGGGAACTTGAATAATATGATAAATGAACTAGACCTAACAGACATCTATAGATCATTGCACCCCAAAACAACAGGATATACTTTCTTTTCAAGTGCTCATGGATTCTTCTCCAAGATAAACCATACATTGGGTCACAAGACAAGTCTCACTAAATTTAAAAAGATTGAAATTATATAAAACACTTTCTCTGATCAGAACGAAGCTGGAAATAAATAATAGACAGAAAAAGGCAAAATTCATAAATATATAGAGATTAAACAAAGTTCTGAGGTATAGGAAAATAAATCTTCCTGGATTTCTCAGTGCTCCAGCAAAAAGCTCTAGTCTCCTGGGATGCGTAGATGTGTATGATATAAAAACAGAGAACGTTTGCCTTCACTTCCCCCAGACACTTTACTTTTCACATACATGTTGATCATATCTGTTGCAAGTTGTCTAGTTAATTGCTCTAATCCAAAAGGATAGTAAAATTCTCTCATCTCCCTGAAAGGGCCAAATGGTTACAGCTCAGCCTAGCCCCCTAGGTTAAGCTTCCAAGGTTCTGGGAAGCCTGGAGTACTATCTCCCCAGGTATCGATGTGGAGGAAAGAGTCTCAGAAGCTTGGAGATGTCTCTAGGCTGCAAAAGAAAGAGACATACAAGACTATCTGGTTCCTGGACAGATTTTATTTACATTCCAAATGTTAGTGTGAGAGCTCAGAATCCTTTCCATCATGTCTCCAAGGAGCAAAAGTTTTTCTCCCTTTAAGAGGAGGCAGGGGAGGCAGCTGCCTCTTTCTCCTCTATATAAGCAGGGAATATCCATTTCCCCCCCATTTCTCACCTATGTTACAGACTTGGAAGTTTGTATGTGTAGGATATTTGACCTGATTTTTATCACATCACCCCAGGAGTAAGAATAAGGGTGAGGGGAACCACACAGTCAGTATTTGCTTTTTAACTGAATAATGATGAACTGTCTCTGATCTAGAACACCTTGTGGGCACGATCAGGGTAAAACTAATAAAAGATGAATATTAAAAACTCAACATGCAACTGGAAAAAGACCTCGAATAAAAGGGGGGAAAGGTAAAGACAAATTAGTTTATATGGCTAAGAATCTTCAAAGTGAGTCGGGAGGTCATCCCAGAGGTAACGCTTACGCACATCTCAGCAGGATCTCATAGACTTCCAAAGTCGATACTACCCCAAATAGTGGGGCTCCTGGTGGCTCTGGAGACACCCAGGTCCCATGGTCAGGGCAGATAGCTCCGGAGTTTTGTGCCTTGCCAGTGGGCCCTGCTTTGGAGTTTGTGCTTCAGAGTTTCAGAGTTGGACTCAATTATGTCTTCCCTGCACATGGCTTATCTGTCCCTTCTATTTAAACCTATACTTGGTGCTGGAGTTTGTAGGTGTATGTCCAAAGACTCGAGTCTTTGGGCTGTCCATGTGCCAGCTGGGCCCAGAACCTCGGCAGAGTTGCAACACCTACTCTCTAGTTCATTGGACACACCCAGGACAATTGGTGGGAAGATGATGATGGACAACGGCCATCCCAGGGAATGGAGAGAGTTTGCAGCTGCAGGCAGGGTAGTCCCATCCATCTTCCCCATAGGATATAAGCCCCCTCTCATATGGAGGTGGAGTGGACATCACCATCCCAGAATCCTCAGGATTTGGAGGAAAGCTGTGAACTAAAGTGGACTTAACTGGTATTCTACTATAGACATTGTGATTCTAGCAATGGAAGAAATTACAACACTGATGTGGAGCCAGTGGCCACTGGAGGCTCTGGGGGCTGGGAGAGGGAAAAACAGTTGTAATACGGGGGCTTTTTCGGGACTTGGGAGTCGTCCTGAGTGATGTTGCAATGACAGATATAGGCCATTTTATATCATCACAACATTCAGAACTGTGTGGGAGAGAGTGTAGACTACAATGTGAACTATGGTCCATGCTTAATGGCAAAGCCCCAGGATGCGTTTATCAATTGCAATGAATGTGCCACACTAATGAAGGATGTTTATGTGGGAGGGTATGGGAGGTGTGGGGAGTAGGGCATAATGGGAATCCCTATATCGTTTGTGTAACATTTATGTAATCTAAGTATCTTTTAAAAATGAAAAAAAAAATAGGGTGGGTTGTGGGAAAAATACATCAAATGTAAAATAGAGACTATAATTAGTAGTAATATTTTGATGATGCTCTTGCTTAGTTTGTAACATATGTTTCACAACAATGCAAAGTGTTGGTAGAGGGGTGATGTATGAGACTCCTGTATGATATTATGTATATTTATTTTGTCAGTTCACAATCTTTACTATATATTTGTTTATACATATTCATGTATGACTGATATACTTCAATAAAAATATATTTAAAAAAAAAAAAAAAAAAGCTTAACAGGGAGCAAGAAAGATCATGGACCTTTCCTGGAACTTTAGGTATTAAAGTACTTGATTTCACCCAAGAAGAATGTGTTGAGATTGGGGATTGACTTAAAGAAACTTCATCATATAGGGCAGGCAGAGGAACAGAAACCAAATAAGGATATAGAGAGGGGGAGTCAGGGAGACAAGTGTAAAACCAGGAGAGAGTGGTGTCATGGAAGCCTAGACAGAAGATTATATCAAGAAGAGGAAGTAGTAAACAGTATCAAATGCTTCAAGTAAGATAAGAACTGAAAAGTGTCTACTGGACTTATTCATATTTGAATCTCTGATAGCAGCTGGCATGGTGTCTTTCATATGGTAAGAATATATATACATACACACATATATATACATACATATACTTGTTGGACTGACATGTAGAGAACAAAACTGCAAACAAGAACATCTGACTTCTAATTGTGACTGGCACTATCTTTAAGCACATGATATATACTATATTTTAGTAAATTAAATATTTTCCATGACTGCTGCTTGTAGCCTTTATACAGAAAGCTTTCTCTGCTGCTTTCACTTGAAGTATTATGAGCATCTCCACTGTCATTATATATTCTCCAAAAATCACTGTTAATGACTGCAAAATATTCCTTTATATGGATGTACCATGATTGATCTAACCATTCTCTTATGGGACTTTTAGGTGATTTTCAGTTTTTCACTACTATACATAGCTCCCTCCCCACCCCACCCCCCACCCCACCCAGGATCCCTGATAATCCATGCAGCTAAATTTTCAATCACACTGTTTCCTTGGGCTAGATTCCTAAAATAGTATGATATATTTTTTGTTTTTCCTCAATTATATAGCTGAATTTCATAAAAGCTGTCAGGCTGCTATAAAATACAGTGCCTTGACAAGAGAGTTTAAAAAGTGGCAAGAGAAAGCCACGAAGATACATCTTTTAAAAATTCATAGAGAGCAAGATTAGAAGCACATCTGGCAGAAAATATAGATGCTGGGAGGACTGGCTGGATATGAGCCTCAGATTTGAAGACTCACTCATGATCTTGTGCCCAGAGGCAGGGTTGTCTGCATGATTTGTGAAGTGCAGTACAAAATGAAAAATTATTAAGATTTTCAAGATGGCAAGAGCGAGGCATTAAGTCATACATGAGGCCCTTCTGAGCATGGAGCCCCAAGCAGACTGCAAAGGTTGCATGCCCATGAAGCTGGCCCTACCCTGAGGGGTTGTGATCCTTGGAACATCAGCCAATGAAAATGCCAGGAGACTGAAGTGGGCACCCAAATGCCACTCTGCTAATTTATAGTACAATAGAATAGCCGTAGAGAGTCAAGTCCCACCTTTCAGGGATCCCCTTTAGGCTCTACCATTTAGGCACTGTATGCTATCAGACACACCATTCAACTGCTGCAAACTCTTCAAAAAAAGTAGGGGCTAGTTGATCTATGTGTACCCTTCACTTGCATAGATTTACATTTTTGAAGTACATCCATGTTCATCATAATATCTGATTTTTATAACCACTTCACTTCTCTACTATATTTCATCTGATTTTGGTGGTGGATCCCAGAGAAGGTCTTATAAAAAATATATTGTTTGACTCCCAAAATGGGAGTGTAGTGTTGAGAAAGTGACTTTCAAGCTTAAATAGTGCAAGCATTAACTATAATTGCCTCATGCCTTAAAAAAGTTTATGGAGCAATCGTAGCTCACTGGTTGGGTGCCTGCTTTGCATGTATGAGGTCCCGGGTTCAATCCCCAGTATCTCCTTTAAAAAAAAAAAAAAATTATGTGAAGGGTGTTCTTTTAAAGAAATTGTAATTGACAATAAAGTGGCTACAAAGTGATGGTTGATAAGAAATAAAAATAATAGAAAAAATTCCCGGAGGCATTGCATATGTTTCTCAGCGGTACTGGTAGAAACACGCTCCATTACCTATAGCAGCAAATTCAGTAACATACCCTAATTTTGGCTTGTCCTTCTCCAGTGCACTGTCCCTGATCTGTCACTCCTGCCTTTTGGGATCACCTTCCAAGGAAACGACCTGATCCCAAGCCCCTGCCCAAGGCTTTGCTTTGGGGAAGCCCAACCCTGAAATCCTGAAATCTAAGCTTAAGAAGGAGGGGTTCAACCCAACACACTAATGGTTCTATATCCTGTTTCCAGACTGCCTAGTCAAAACCTGAATCTGTTACCTTAGCTAATGCGTAGATCTGAATTGGTAATTCTGTTAACTCTGATTAGGGGGAGTAAATTTGTAACTTTGGGATATAGAAACTATATTTTTGGGCAAGTTTATATGGATTTTGCTATGTTTGTTGTTTAAGATGTTTAAATACTTAGAAAACTTTATCTACTAAATTTGTATGATTTATTAAGTTTACAAGAAGTTTTCTTTTTTAATGTGCTTAGGAAGATTCGGTTAAATTTGCATGTTTGCCTTATTAGGTTTGGAGTGTTGCAGAATCATATAAAATCGATTTGTTATTCTCCTTTGAAGGGTCTATGGGAATTTGAAAAAATATGTAAGTTGTATTTAACAAAGCTATATATTTAGGAAAAACATTGGGCTAACATCAAATGGGTGAAAATAAGTAAAGAACAAATGCATCAAATCAAAGATTTCGTAAAAACCTGTAGAGGAGGCACGGCGGCTTGGCTACAGCTCCGGCGCCCGCTATGCGCAGAAGCCTCAGGAAGGCCTGGGTCTCCCCCTTCCCCGCCCGCCCCCTGTGCCAGTCAGCGCCGGGTTCCGCGGTCATAGGGTTCCGCACACAGAAGTGGTGGCTGGAACCCTGGTTGCTCTCCTCCAATGTGTTCATGATGAAGTTATTAGCAGTACTTTTATTTTCTGGATTTATAACTGGCAGTAGAGGTAACTCTTCCTATAGTTTGGCAACTAAGTTACTATTGGTTTCCTTTGATGGCTTCAGAGCTATCTGCAGAATTATGAATTTTCTCATCTCCAGAATTTTATTAAAGAAGGTGTATTGGTAGAACATATTAAAAATGTCTTCATCATAAAAACATTTCCAAACCATTACAATACTGTGACAGGCTTGTATGAAGAAAGCCATGGCATTGTGGCTAATTCCATGTACGATGCAGTCACAAAGAAACATTTTTCTGACTTTAAGGAAAAGGATACTTTTTGGTGGAATGAGGCTTTGTCTATTTGGGTAAGCAATCAGCTGCTGGAAAATAGAACAAGTACTGCTGCTATGTGGCCCGGTACTGATGTACCCATTCACAATACCACACCTTCCTATTTTAGGAATTAAATAGGAATTAAATATTAGTGAGACACTAATATTTAGTGTCTCAGTGTCATTTGCAGAGATACTAAATATTATTGCTATGTGTCTGAGCAATTCAAACCCACCAGTCACCTTTGCAATACTCTATTGCGAAGAACCAGATGCAAGTGGCCACAAATATGGACCTGAAGTTAAAGAAAACATGTGCACAGTGTTGAACGAAATAGATAAGCATACTGGTGACCTGGTTCAAGATGTTAGGATTGTGGGAAAATCTTAATGTGATCATTACAGGTGATCATGGGATGGCCCAGTGTTCTAAGGACAGATTGATAAACTTGGACCTCTGCATTGATCATTCAAACTACACTTTTATAGATTTGACCCCAGTTGCTGCCATACTTCCCAAAATAAGAGATTTATAACAAACTGCAAATATGTAGCCCTCACATAACTGTTTATCTCAAAGACATTCCTGCCAGATTTCATCACCAATATACCGATTGAATTTAGCCTATTGTTTGGTTGCTGATGAAGGTTGGGCAACTGTGTTAAACAAATCACTACCAAAATTAGGTGACCGTTGTTATGATAATTCTTTGCCTTGTCTTCATCCATTTCTAGCTGCCCATAGTCCTGCATTTCACAAAGGCTACAAGCACAGCACAATTAACATTGTATACTTATCCACATCTTGGGATTAAAACCACATCCCAATAATAGAAATTTAGGCAATACTAAGTGTTTGCTGGTTGATCAGTGGTGCATTAATCTCCCAGAAGCCACTGGAATTGTTATCAGTGCGCTTTTGGTGTTAACCACTCTAACATGCCTCATAATAATTATGAAGAATAGGCTATCTGTTTCACATCCATTTTCCCGACTTCCGATAAAAGAAGATGACATGTGCTGGGGTTTATACAAAATTGTCTTTGATTAGACACAATATAGGATACACCCAAGGAATGGTGTTGCAAGTTTGAAAAAGAATACTTTGAAAGGAGTTAGACCAAGCATTCTCAAAATATTATGGTTTGTTTTTCCTTAGTTTTGTTTCAGTGTATTAGCCAATATAAAATCCCTGACCATAGTAAAAAATTGCTAATACATAATTAGTTTACATTATCTGTTTCTTTAACTGGAAACATCTTTTGAGAAAAATACTCCCTCTGCCTTTTTTTGTGTGTTTGATGAAGATGTGATACACCTTTGAATTAAAATACACCAAAATTTAGTAAGCATGCATTCCTAATAAGTTTATATATTTGTAAATGAAACAACTGAAATCTTTTTGTAACTCTTGAATTTTGTATACCAAGGAGGAAAATTTTCCTATATTTTTATATTTACTTTTAATAGAGTTTGTATGCCAATTAAACACTTGCTGTAGGTAATTCTCTGTAATGGTTAATACAACTGGTTAACCAGGCAGAAAAGATGTAGCATATGGAGAAATTATTTCAGGGAAAAAAACTGTTTTAGCTTAAGACCAGGTGATACAAAGGCTGAATTACCACCATTGTATTTTAAGCTGTTGAAGTCTCAAAAGTTATATCTTTTGGATAATTGCTAATAAGAAATTTGGAAGAAAATAGAGAAAAGTGCTGAAGACTTTGTGGCCAATGCCTTTGTGTAAGTGATTTAGTTTTGTGACTGTGACTGTGCACCTGCAGATATTGTGACCTAATACAGGAGGAGGTCATAGGTGGACTGGACTGTAGTTGGGCTTACACATTCCTGTAAAATGTGGGGGTTTTTGCACCTCATATTAGTTGACTTTCTCCTAATTTATAAGTAAAAATAAAAATTTAAACAGTTCTTTATTTTTTAATCATTTTTAACTTTCTCATGCTATTTATTGTTAACAAGGTATCCAGGTGCTACAGAGACATTTATTACCCAAATACAAATCTGGTTTTGCTTAAGTCAGACTGAGGAAGAGAAATTTTTATATTTACCTTGAAGACTTTATGCCTTGACATTTTAGGCAGTAGAGAATTTAAAATGGAAATTTAGTATTTTTTGACCTTTTATATCATTCTTGTGTTAAGTGGCAGAATAATATTCTATTAACATTGAATAGCCAGAAACCCTTGCTTTTTTACTCCAGTATTTGGATCGCAGAAATAATCACTCTGCTCATTTCTTTAACATATTAATTTAGCACAAAGGATTTGTTGTAAAGAACTATTATCCTACCTTTGTTAACTGCTATCTTCTAATAATTAAAATTAATATAAAAAGCTGAGTTATGGCAGACCAGATTATCCCTATTAGAGAAAAATTTGGGTTAAGAACCGTTCATCAAGACCTGAGGCAAGCAATTAATAATATTAAGAGTGATCTTTGATGTTTTGACAATATAAAATAAATAGAGTAACTCTTACAGACACAAAAATAACCTATAGTGACTATATTATCCAATTAAACCTTGATTACCTATGATTGAAGAACAACAATGGTATCAGTCATCCAACATGTGATTCATACTATTGGGTCACCGTATTTTCTGAGGCTGGTGTTTGGTGCCATTTGTATTTGGGTCCTGTAGCAGTTTGGTATTATTTATGAATTCCAAAAATAGATATTGGATTATGTTTGTAAATTGGTTTGTTCCTCTGGGTACATTAGATTGTATTGGATTCAGAGGTTTCACTCTTACTTGATTAAATCATGATTAGGGTTTTGTCTGGGCCATGTCAGTAGGATGGTTGAGTTCCCCACCCCCTTGGTGGGCAGGGACTCACAGGGAAAACAACCGGCAGATGAGTTAGTTGGAGTTTTAATGCTGGAGCCCTGGGAAGTAAACACACAGGAGAGGAACACAGGAGTAGAGACAGCTCCATAGACACAGCAGAGGCCCCGGAAGAGAGACGAGCCGTTCGCCTGATAGTTTACAACTGGCTTTGTGGAGAGAGAAGAGCAGCTGAGCCCGGAGAGAAACAAGCTCCAGGAGAGAGACAAGACTTATCCCAGTGTACAGCTGATATTGGAAGAAGTTGGGACCATGGAGCCTTAAGAGGAAGAGGAAGGCTGGACCCTTGCAGACACCGACAGCCATCTTGCTCCAACACATGGCAACAGACTTTGATGAGGGAAATAACTTATGCTTTATGGCCTGGTAACTGTAAGTTTTTACCCCAAATAAATACCCTTTATAAAAGCCAACAGATTTCTGGTATTTTGCATCAGCACCCCTTTGGCTAATACAGGGCCCTTGAAAGAAAGTTTCCACACCTTACATAAATAATCTATACTATTGGTTACAGGAGTTTTCTGTTTTATGAACAGCATAATAAACAAATTAATGAAATAAAACGAATAAGACTCATTTTGCTTTTCAGCAAATTTTATGATTTTTCCCACACTTAAAACAGTTATCTTGAAGGTTAGCAGTTAATCCGAACAAAATAATAATGTAAAATGCCTTTCTACTTCAGTTTCAATTTAAAAAAATACAAAGAATAGAACTGCCACACTTAAAGCTTTTTTTTTTTTTTAAGAAGTGCACATATTTTGAAGTGTCTAAACTAGTAGCAGGATATTTAATACTAGGTGAGTAGAGCTTGGTCCTTATAATGCTGTGGAGTTTAGTGACTGCATTAGCTTAATTGGAGGTTTTGAGTTTCAGAAATCTATACATGGCATCCAACCTAACGGTGGGTTCACTATATGAAGGCTGTCAGTGTCGTAACCTATTTAACAAAGGACATTTACCTCTTTGTTTTGTCTTTTTTTTCCATTTCACTCTCAGAGTATTAACTTTAATTTTAAATTAGGTAAATTGCTTTTTTATCTGCACATTGATGGGACAAAAACAGTATTTAATCAGACAAGTTTATATATAATATTGAACTTTGCATTAATTCATTTGTATCTTTAAAAAATTATCACTTAAAGTCCATAACTACTCTAGTACACTGAGAAAATCTAGAAAAACTAGCCTTTTATACTAAAGTTTTGGTGTACATTTTGTAATAATTGACGAATATGCTGCTGTGCTTTCTGGGTGGTAGAAAGTATATGGTGCCATAGAACATCTCGTCATTTCTGGCAAAAATATAAAAGGTAACAGGAAAACTTTTAGTTAGGTGTATTTTGTTAATTCAGTGAGTGAATACTTCCAGAATAAGTATATTTACCTGTGACATAAGAACAGTTCTGCTGTTGTTATTAATGTACAAGTTCTTCTGATAAAGATTAATAGAATAAAACTTATCTGAACACTCTGTACTGTAGGCTTTGATATTGTTCTATTAGGCTTGGTATGAGAATTTGAAAGTGAAGGTTCTTGGAACACTGAAGGATGAAAAGTGCATTTGCATTGTTCCTGGGTTGCTCCTCCTTTGTCTATATCTCATAAGCTTTAAGTATTAGTATATTTAATTCTCTTTTTTGGGGGGGTGGATACTTTATTGTGAATAAATAAAGCTATAAATGAAGGACAAAAGATGAGATGAAAAGTATGTGTTCATTGTCAGTTTGTAAAATAGGGTGTATATAAAATGACATGGCTGTGCTTTAAAAAATTTGTATTAGTGCCTTAAGTTAAAGTATAACATATATTGAGTAAATTGTTTGAATTCGTAGTTAATGACTTTGCATATGATTACAAATTTTACATGAATAAAATCTACCAAAGCAAAAACAAACAAACAAAATAACAAAATAAAACCCAAATACCTATAGCATTTAATGGCAATAAAAGATTTAAAAATACTGTTAAATATTTAAGTATCTATATTGTTCCAGGGCTTTCTAATCCATAAGTCTGTAAAATCAGAAGTGGTGTAAAATTGGAAAAGAACAAGTCAGGAGTACCTTATCCTTGAAAAAAAGATTAACTCTGACTTAGGGATGGAGGGGATATGGGAATCTACATACCATGTTGTTCTAAAGCATATAACATATGAGCTAGTGTATACATCATTGATAACATTTTTTAAAAGATCACCGAAGACACCTACAGCTGAAAACTAGTTATTCATTCCATGACTGCTTAATTTTAGTTTTAAAATTTTTGCTTTAATTTTTATTGCATTAGATAAAATTAATGGGTATTTATGTTAATTTTGTTGGTAATCAAAATTCTGGTTAGAAGGATGATTAAAAGCTTTATCAAGCACAAGGTGATTCAGTAGGTTGATGAAACACATCAGAATTTTAAAAGAAGAAAGAAGGGAGTGGATGTGGCTCAAGCAGTTGAGTGCCGCTTCCCACATTAGAGGCTCTGGGTTCGGACCTCATATGCCTCCTAAAAACAAACAAACAACAACAACAACAACAACAACAAAAACAAACAAGCAAACAAATGACAAAACCAAATCAGGGGAGCTGCTGTGGTTCAGTGGTTGAGTGCCAGCTTCCCACATACAAGGTCCAAGGTTTAATTCCAGTCCCTGATACCTCAAAAAAGAAAAAAAAAAAAGAAAGAAAAGAAAAAGAAGTGGATGCAATTACAGAACTGACAAGCCCTAAACACATAAATATCACATCAAGACTGGGAAAGTCACATTATCATGGAGAAGAAATGAACAACAAGGGCCAAACTAAAAGACAAATAATTTTCAGCCAATATAATGAGTTGTAGAAAATAAATGATTTTGATTGATTAAGCACCAAAGGAAGGGGATGGGCTCAAAAAGTCTCGATGAAATCACAGACAAGAGCTTATACTAAGGAAGTTTAAGAAAACCTTAATATTAATGCATTTAATATTCATTTATATATAACTGAGAGTATTTCTTTCTTCACATAACCACCCCCCAGTTATTCACATAACCACACTCCCCATTAGTAAAAACTTACCAGTTATATTTTTTAAAGATTTTGAAAAGGTAATAGACCTTTTTCAGGTTTGAAATATCATTACATATTTCTGTATATTCAAAATCAAAATACCTAAAATAGTCCCAAATTTGAATGCTCATTTGTGTCATAAAGGAAACATCTGAGTGGCTACTCTATGCCAGACCACAGGCTAAGCCCAGGGAATACAAAGATGATTTAAGAAATAGTACCTGCTTCTTGAAACTTAGTGTTAAATGAGAAAATTCTATGTATGCAATTAAAATGCACCATAAATGCCACAGTCAATGTACAAAATGCTATGGCAGTGAAGAAAAAGGACTAAACCTACTTAAATGATAGAGGGAGGTATTAAAATTGATTTTTAAGATGGGTCTTAATACATGAAAGTTTGCCACATGGAAAGGAGAGTTAGGATAGTTCAGGTGGAGAACAGAGGGAATAGCACAAAAGAGCAAAAAGTAAAAAAAAAAAAAAGTGCAGATATGCTCAAACTTCTCAGTTGATCTGTGGGTTGGAGAATAGTGCTCATGGAGAGACTAACAAGAGTTGAGGCTGAAGAAATAGGCAGGTACCAGATTATGGAGGACCTTATGCGCCTGTAAGAAATAGGGAGCCAGTTAAGAATTGTGAACAAAGTCAAGGTGAATAATTAGAGTATCACTATAATAATATAAGTGAGAAAGTAGACTTTGAATTTATTAAGTGGCAGAGGACACAAGGAAGAGAAAAACAGAAAGGACAAAACTTAGATCATGATTGGATGTATATGATGAGGTTTTGTGCTTGGTCTCTTTTCTTCAAGGTCAACACTTTGGGTGTTGGGGAATGATGACAGAACAAATAAAGGTAGGAGCTGTAAATAAAGTGGTGAAGGAAAATGAGGCTTCTGTAGGTTTGGAGGAATGTAAGAATCCTAGATTTAAGCTTTATTAAAAGAATAACTGTACAATATTAAAGTTATAAAAATTACTTTATTTCAGGTGTGAAAATATAAAAACTACTTGCATATAAAATTTAAGGGTACTGAAGCATCCAAACTTTAAGTTCCAATTTTAGCTCCTTATAAATGTACTTAAATTTAATTGAGACAATATTCACAATTAAAAGAGAAGATTGTATTTCTAGAAATTGAAATACAGGGGAAAATAACACATTCTGTCACTGATAAAATGCAGAAAGCTGTAGTGGTCAGTGCTGTAGACTCCCCAACACCCACACTCCACTGCAAAGGATTACTCTGAGACAAATATAGCAATCTCATTGGCTTTGCCAGTGATTGGGGAAATGGCCATGGAACCTATTTCTGACATAAGGAAACATGAAGATAGGTTTGCTGGGAGAACCTCTGAGAAAGGCTCCTTCAAATCTATGAAGGAGAAATAGAAAAAAAATTGCCATCTTCTTCCTCTGGCTGCTGCCACAACTTGGAAGAAGTAACAGCTATTGTGTTACCAACTTGGGAATAAAGCAAGCACTAAAGATGACGTAGCAGAGAGAAAAATGGGTCCTTGGTGACATAGTGAACTGCTGGAGCCCACCTACTTGAATGTCTTCTTATGTGGGGTTATAAATTTCCTATTATTTAAGCCACTTTGAATCAGGGTTTTCTGTTACTTGAAGCCCAAATCTCCCAACTAAAACAAGAACTAAAGAGAGGTTAAAAGTGAACCTTAACAGAAGGTTATAATTTATTGGTATTGAATATTTTCTAAATTTGCTCCTCTTGGTAAATCAATATAATTTAGTCATTTAAAACTTTCATTTGGAGTTTACATACTATCTTCCCTCTGAATTTTCATTAATAGTTAGCCTCTAACCAGATATCTGGCCTCTCAGATATCATTGTTGACAACAAACAGAACATAAGGAAGAGAAGCAGCAGCTGAATTTCAGCTCTCTATTAAGGCACAAAGAAATTGTCTCTCTTACCTAACTAGTGTGAAGACTGGCAATAAACCTTTTCCTGTGGGAACCCAGAGAGATGGTATATGAAGGAAGGAATGCAACAACCTCCTAATAACTGTTTTTAAAAATAAAAACAACTAAGCACTTTCTTAAAATTAATAATATTTCCTTCATCTACTTTCCTCCTGGCCAAAGCTCAAGTAATGGTTACTGATGTTGTGTGATTGAGAGTGTTCATACACATTTCTAATAACCTTAAATAAAAATAGTGCATGCAAAGTGCTAAGAGTAGTGCTGGGCACAAGGGATTATTAGCTATTACTATTAAGAGTAATCTATTTACAGAGAACAAAATACTGTAACCAAATCTAGGACTAAGTATGTCCTAGTGTTGCAGAAGCTCCCACGAGTTGATTCATAATATGTGTGCTTGCCTTTCTGCAGGTAGAATTTTGCTTTACTCTTATCAATATTCTTGCCAAATTCAATTTCAGGGCTAGTGTACACGTTTCACTTTTGGATGCAAGCAGCAACTTTGGCATTTCTTATCACAAAAAACCCATATGAGAAAGCTGGCAAGCCCAGTGAACTTCCTGGGCGGAGAGATTTTTCTGTCAAAGCTGGCAAGGTTTGATCATCCACCATTTTCAGAATTTGGCCATTGAGTTGAACAGATCTGCAAAGGGAAAAGATACACCTGAGTTAGCCAAGCTGTGCATGCTCCACTTGCCCTACAAGAGTCATGAGATAGTTTTGGACCCCTAAAAAACTTTGTGTGTGGGCGGGAGCTTATATTACATAACAACTTATATTTCAACATCATAAGTTAGGCATTTGACCTAGATGATCCTTAAGTTACAACTGTAGAGTTGAGCAGTTCTGACAGAGACCATAGACCTATAAAGTCTAAAATATTTACTCTCTGGCCCTTTATATAAAATGGAACACACATAATTTATATGAGGTAATCTGAGGGAGCTATAAAAAGCATAAGCATAGCATAACTTCTGGAGTTGTGGCAATTTTACTTGATGGTAAATAATTGAAAACATTTTTATATAAAGTAAACACGTGTATATATGTCATGTGTGGCAGTTTGAAGCTCGATAGACCCTGGAAAATCATGTCCTTATAGCAAATCCATTCCTGTGGGTGTAAACCTATTGTGGAAACTTTTGATTAAATTACTTCAATACAACATGACCCAGGGTGGGTCTTAATCCTCTTACTGGAGTCCTTTATAAATGGGATAAGTACAGAGACAGTGAACAAAAAGTCACAGGATTCAAGAGAGAAAGTCACGAGAGCAAAGAGCTGAAATCAATGGAACATGAGAGACAGGAAGCCAGAAGCTGAAGCAGCAAAACCCAGAGGAGAAGGGAGAGGCCAGCAGATGCCTCCACATGCTAGTCTTTGGTGAGAAAGCATCGCCTGATTTGGACACTATTACAGCCTCAGAACCATAAGCTAGCACCTAACAAATCCCCATTGTAAAAGCCAACTCATTTCTGATATATTGCTTCTGGCAGCCTTTAGCAAAGTAAAAGAGATTTGTCATGGAATGTAAAATTCACAAATGTAACATGAAAAATGACAGTCAATAAAAGTTCTTACTTGTAATTGTTTCCATAAACCCTCTAACCTCTCAAGCGGTATGCATTCACTTTCTTAGGCTGTTAAGATATTTTGGTAGAAAGTATGTTGCTGTAGGAAGCAAAAACAATTTTATATGGTGTAGCCGTTGGCCAATTTAATGGAATTATGAATTCCAAAAATATAATTGGATCATGCTTGTAAACTGATCTGTTAATCTGGGCATGATTAAGTTATGATTAGGGCGTTGACTGGGCCACGTCAGTTGGGCGTTGAGCCCCACCCCTTGGTGGGTGGGGAATCAAATATAAAAGGCATGGCAAGAACAGAGTTGAAGCAGTCTTTTGAGAAGCAGTTTTGATGTTGGAAAGAAGGCCCCCAGGAGAAGAGAAGCAAGCCGTTCGCCTGATCGTCTACAGCTGACCTTGTGGAGGAAACAGGAGCTAAGCCCGGAGAGAAGCGCAGCCCCGGGAAGAGAGGAACCCCAGAAGCCTGAACCCTGGCAAACGCCGGCAACTGTCTTGCTCTAACACGTGGCAATGGATTGTGGTGAGAGAAGAAACTTAATGCTTTATGGCCTGGTATCTGTGGACTTCTACCCCAAATAAATACCCTTTATAAAGACCAACCCATTTTTGGTATTTCACATTAGCACCCCTTTGGCTGACTAATACATATGGCTAAACCACTGATTCCAAAAAAATGATGTTTTCTTTGTATTTCACTGCAGAAATTTAAAAACAAAACTGAGTCAAAAAAATGAAAATAAATTAATGCCAGGTGTTATTTCTTATGCATATCCATTATTATTTAAATCAAATTAATACATGCTCACAGCAACAAACCCAATAAAAACAAGAAACAAGAACTTATGAAGCAAAGCAAAAGTTTGCTTTATGTTCTACTCATAGTAACTTCCATAGTCTTAAATGTTGCTTATATTTTTATTACCTTTCTGTCAAATGCATTTTATATTACCAAAAAAACTTAGCAGTTTTATTGATGAAAACTTAGAAGATATAGTTAATATCAGAGTTAAATGCATGTCATATATGTCATACATGTAAGATAGGTAGAACACTTATAATAGCATCTTGCATATAGTAAGTACTATACAAGTATCTTCTATCATTAATTTTATGTAAACCAAAATGGGTATACTGTTCATAGTCTCTTAAAATTCGATTGTTTTCCTGTTTGACACATCCCCAAATTTCCCACACCATTACACATTCATCCACGACATCACTTTAATGGCTGTGCAGGATTCCATTGTGAGTGTGTGAATTTATTTACTCAATCCTCTTTTAGACTGGGTTGTTTACAATTAGTTTTCATTTTTAAAGATCTTTCACACTCTGTGCTAAGTATCAATCATCAGAAAAAAATGGTTTCCATTTAGCTGTGGTTGGATGCGCAGCTCTTGGCTCTGTAATTAGGGCATATCAACAGCCTATCCATGATTGTGCCTGCATTGCAGTTGTGCTCTGTCCCGTGCACTGCTGGTGTTTTTTTTAGCACCTATATCACATCAATCTTCATCTGGATGGGGGAGGAAATGCTGCAGTGACCATAAACAGGAAACCACAAATAAGAATAGATCTTGTAAACTTCTCTAAATGACACTAGTAAAAGACTGCTCTTTGTGAAATTAAAGATCATTTGCAAGGGTATACATTAAAGTTTCAAAATATTTTGAAGGGGTTATTGTGCTGCAGAGTTAAAAGGTAAATATGATCATTGTGAATTAAAACTGCTGGTGGGGGAGGGCTCCTGGGAGCTCTAGAGACATCTAGACACTATAAGCAGGACAGACAAGCTCAGGAATTCGGCACCCTGTCAGTGGGCCTTCCTTTGGAATTTATGCTCCCCAGTGTAACAGAGTTCAACTCATTTATAATTTCCTTACATATGGCTCTTCTGCCCCTTTTATTTGAACTTATAATTAGCTCTATATTTGTTAAATATATGTCCCAGAGACTTAAATTTTTAGTCTATTCATGTGGCGGTTGAGCCCTGAATCTCAGCAGAGTTGCAACACCTACTCTCCAGTTCATTGGACTCACCCAGGACAACCAACAAGGAGATGATGATGTACAAAGCCCATTCCAAGGAACAGAGATTGTCTGCAACTGCAAGCAATATAGTTCCATCCATCTGCCCCATGGGATCTAAGCTCCCTCTCAATTAGAAACACATCACCATCACCACCCCCAAATCCTCAAGATTGGGGAATGAACAATGGACTAAAGTAGACATTATTATTCTATTATAGACATTATTATTCTAGCAAGGGAAGAACTTTCATCATTGATATAATAAAGGCAATGGCTACTAGAGGTTCTGAGGGGAGGGAGAGGGAAGAATAGTTGTAACATGGGGACATTTTGGGGACATTGGAATTGTCCTGCATGACATTGCAATGATAGTTACAGGCCATTATTATACATGTCATAACCTATAAAATTGTGTGGGGCAGAGTGTAAAGTATAATGTAAACTATAGTCCATGGTTAGTAGCAATGCTCTACTACGTGTTCATTAATTGTAATAAATGTACCACACAAATGAAATATGATGTTATTGTGGGAAAGGTGGGAAAGATGTTAATGTGGGAGGGGGTGGGGCATATGGGATTCCCCTATATTTTTATGTAAGAGTTATGTAATCTAAAGCTTCTTTAAAAATAAAAATATAAAATAAAATAAAAAACTACTGTGGGTAAAATGACAAAACATGAAAAGATAGTAATACCATCAGGTTATATTGTTTAATCAGCTATAAATATAACTAATGGATGCTGTAAATATATTTAGAGCAAGCTTAAAGTATGCTGATTATTTCTGCATCAAGCTGAGTGATGAGGGTAGGGTTTCATTTGAGGGTAGAGTTATAGTTTGAATTGAGTCCCCTAAAAAGATATTTTGAAGTCATAACCCCCATTACCCGTGAATATGAACTTATTTGAAAATAGAGTCATTGAAGATGTGATTAGTTAAGGTGAGGCCAAAGTGCATTAAAGTAGGTCATAATCCAATATGATTAATGTCCTTATAAAGAAGAGGGAAATTTGGGTGCAGAGACAGACACTGGGAAGAAGGTCATGTAAAAATGGAGGAGGCAGAGATTGGAGTGATGAGTATCTACAAGCCAAAGAATGCCAGAATTGCTGGAAAACACAGAAGCTAGAAGAGGCAAAGAGAGATTCTTCCCTACAGACTTTGGAGAAAACATGGCCCTGCTGACACCTTGAATTTGGACTTCCAGCTTCCAGAAATGTGAGATATTACATTTCTGTTGTTTTAAGCCACCCATTTAGTGGTACTTTGTTATGACTGCCTTAGGAAACTAAGACAGGTAGTATCTTGTTTCATAGTTTAAAGTCAGTGACATGGTGACAAAGAAATACAAAACATGATTGTTAAGTTTCAGATGACATAAAGCTGGAAGGAATGGGCAGATAGCAGATATGGAAGAATCGAGGGATGCTGGGCAAAATTTATCTGAGAGAAATATAAAATATAAGTAATTATATTAACATATATTAAAAAATTATTCAACACTTAATATGCAGGATCCTTTATAGACACTATACATGTTTTTCAAGTAAAAAAGAGTTTTTTAATGTTACCATTGTTAAGCTCTCTGAGGTCCTTAGTGTAAGCAAGAGTGCAGCCCGTGCATTCATCAAACTTACCTGGGATCCTCTTTGCAACATTTCAAAGAGAGAAGATTATAAATAATAAATACTCATCAAAAAGAATTTAGAGGGAAGTGGCTGTGGCTCAAGCAATTGAGCTCCCTTTTACCATATGGAGGACCCAGTTTCAATCCCTGGGACCTCCTGGTAAAAAAAAATAAAACAGGCATCCCAGACCTGTGCAGCTCAGAGAGGTGCAGGGCCCTGCACAGTGAAGCGACGCACCAAAAAGACGATGACACAACCAGATAGGGAAAAAAAATTTTTAGAGGAATGAAACACTACCTATAATTTTGTCAATTTTCCAATTATAAACCATAAAATGTGTGATCAGAATGCAAGAGGGTCTGATAGCTTGGCAAAGATAAGAATTGTTGAAGAAATTGGGCATATTTAGCCTGGAGATAAGTCATCCTAAATGTCCTTTGACTATTTGAGAATTATGCTGGAGAAAATGAGGTATATGACATTGCTTCAGATTAGAGGTAGCAAATTCAAATGCCCACAAGGGTCAAGGAAGTTATAATGCAAGTACAGAAGCTAAGTATAAGATAAGAGGGCCAAGTGGAGATTACTGAGAATTAGAAAACATGCACCCTGTATAATATAAACGACCCCAATTAAACTCCAACTAATTAAGAAAGTGAGCACAGAGTTTTCCGAGTATCCATTTTTTAAAGAAAAGCTAGAAATCCAGATATTTTAATAATTGTCAGCTTTCAAATGTTGGCAACTAATTAAAATAAAAATTAATGGAGTGCATGCCAACCTCTGCCACTACCACCAAAAAGGGGGAAAATCCCCTAAAAAACAAACACGCTGACTACTGACATGCTGTGTAGTCTGCGCCCTCTGCTCTAGAGAGTAGAACTCAGGCTCACTTTAGCCTCACTGTGAGCTCAAAATAGAGAAGGGGTCAAACAGAGCTGGGTGGCCTTAGAGAGGTGGTTGGACTAAAAAGATCTCTTAGACACTTCCATCCCTACAACTATCATTCAATTACTTCAGAAAAGGCTTATCCGTATGTGCATCAGGCAAAGATGTGCTAAAAGTACTCATTTCAAATGGTCAGACTACAATAGACAAAAGTTTATCGGTTACTCAAAAGATACATTATTTGCAATAGGAAAAAAGGTATTAGTGAACCACAGAAATTTAAATCCACCCCCACCTTGGTTTCTGCGAACCCCGGGGTCTTGATTGGGTTTCTGCGAACACCAGGGTCTGTCCTCCATAACCTAACGTTAAAATGGTTTTAGTTGCTTAGTTCATAAATAAAAGTGCCCAGCTTGCTTTGAAGTGAAAAATGAAGGCTGAAACTGTTTAAGAGTAATGAATTAACTCTCGATTATGATTACTGAAACACTCTTTAGATGCCTTTTCTTACTTTTCCAGTACATTATAGAATAGCCAAAAGTTAATACCTGAAATTTCTGAAACTGGCTAGACTGACCTTACCCCTTGTTTATGGTTATTTCAAAACTAGGCTCACCCTTGTATATACTTACTATTGTGATGCTAATTCTAGACAACCTTACCTTTTTTTATGGTTATTTCAAACTAAGCTCACCCTTGTGTATACTTACTACTGTGATGGTAACCATCCATGCTCCCCTATTTGAATCCATAAAACCCCTGCTCCTGTTGTTCTGGGAAGGCAGATTTGAGATTAGTGACTGTGTGTTTGAGACAGAACACAGAGTCACTAATAAGCAATACCTGGGGATAAAACTAGCTTTAGCTTATTAGAATGGATGGACGTACCATACTAATCAATGTATAACTGCTCTCCATTTTGTAAGACCCCCTAAGTAAAATGGAAACTTAATGTCAGCCAATCAGGACATTTCCTCACTTGCTTCAGCTTTCACCCTGTATAAGCTTCCTCTTCTACTCCCTCAGTGGAACTCCCTTCTACATTCTGAACAGTATGCTCTCTGATTCATCAATCACTCTGCAAAGCTGTGAGATCCTAAATTGTATGAAAAATATTTCTTTTATCAGTTTTGACAATGAAGACAGGACTGACCACAACTACTGATGGCTCTGGAGACAACAGGAAAGATAGACAAAGGTGCCATAGAACCCTTCAGTTCTCTGTCCTTCTTGCCATCTCCAAGGGTTGTGGGTGAGCACCTCTAGAATTCAAGCTCCACTCAGAGTTCAAGATCTCTGATCTCCCTAACTTTTAGTGAAAGGTTGGTGGGTCAATCTTAATTGACAAGAAGGTTCAAATTTTGAGCATAAGTCCCTAGCTTTTGGTTCCATCCACAGTTTCATTTTTGCTACTGCTGGTTTATTTGTCCTGTGGACAAGGTAAGTGAGATGATAAAAATGGGATCCTAAAATTCTAAAAACTTTGATTTACCATCCTTTGGCATCCAGCATATTACATGTTAAAAAATTATGGGGCTGGAAGCTGTGCCTATCCAACCAAATAGCAAAATCACACCCATGACAACCTAGAGTTGCAGTGGCCAGTATGGGGGAACTGTTCTAATTAGACAAATTTACTCATCTCAGAGGTGCACTAGAGGAAAAGGGCTCCCTAATAAAAACAAGCCAAATGGGATGCTTATTTTAAATGGTACTCAGAGTCTATTAAGAAATTATAAGACTCTATAAAATTAGCTTATATAAACTAGAGAGTTTTGTATTTCTATGTTTTCTGTGTTTCTTTGTTTTTATGTATGACTCGTGGCTGAAATTTTTGAAATGAACTTACAAGTTCTCTATTTGTATCTGTTGGTATGTTTGATATATATATTCCCACCTCTGGATAGCATTACCAAATTAACTTATAAAACTCCTTAAAAGGGAAACGGATGTGGCTCAAGCAATTGGGCTCTTGTCTACTATATAGGATGTCCTTAAAAGACCTCTCTACTCAGATTGGCTTAAGGATAAATAAGCACTTAATATAAATTAACACTCCTAAAGGCCCAGAGAACAAGGAAATCAAACTTCTAATATTTCCAAATGAAAAGAAAATATATTTGTAGAATTAAACCCAAATGTTTAAAAAGTATTCAAGTTCACATAATTCAGATAAAGCTTTGACAAATGGGACTAATTTAATATTCTTAAATAAAAACAGTTATGCTTTCTGAGTTATCAATGTTAATGGGGCAGATTAGTGTAGGGAAAAGAGGAAAAGAGGAGTCACAGCTGGAACTTGGCAGAGAACATGATCATGAGACCCCACCCGGAATCCCCCTGAGGGAAGGCTGCTACTAAGACCAACCCTGAAAGACCCCACTGAGACCCTGGCCATGAGGTCACATTTGGAACTCTCCCGGGGTCAAGGGGGAGGACCGGATAACTCCAAACAGGATTCCCCATAGGTCCCAAGTAACTCTAAACAAAAGGCCTCATCATTGGTCCCTGAAAGCTAACAGGTGGGGCAACCAACCAGTCAGAAGAGCAAATAGTTGGGGCTCCTCTCCCAACATTAGGAAAGGGGAGGAATGAATAATGGCTTTAATAAAGGCAGCCCCCCAACTCCAAATGCTGCTCTTTGCCTGGAGGAGTCCGCATCCACATCTGGGTGGGTACTTCCTTTCTTTTCTCTCATTTCTCAATAAACTCTTTTTACTGGCCTAACTAAACTGGCATGTTCTTAAATTCTTTTATGTAATATAGCCAAGAACTTAGAGGAATCCAGTGTCTTCTGACTGCATTAAGTACAATACAAGCATACAAAATTTTTCTACTTGGGTATGTTCTTTCTAAATTTACATAGGTTTACCAATAAAATAAGTTAGCATTATATCTACTAGATCTTTAAGATGATGAAAAATGTAAATTTGTGTTTAACCAAATTGAGTTATTTTTTTTTAATTTATTTGTTTTTTATTGTGGGTAAAAATAAAAATTTTCACAATACATACAACATTTTGCTTACAAAAATGTTATATATATATATGAGTTATTATTTTGATGAACTTTATTTTAAGAATGAATAATTGTGTGTTGAAGGATGTTTGCTTAAAAAGATTTTCCAAGGTTTGTAGGATATGTTTTTGTTAAGGAAAATAACTAAATAGCTAAAAATAAAAATATTTGTTAAGGAAAATAACTACTTTAGTTATTTCCTAATGTAAAATGATGGTTTATTGCAAAGTGAGAAACAGGAATGTATAGGACAAGCATCAATGGATATAGAAGTTGTAGGTTTATGGAAAAGGAATTTTATTTGTCATGGTCAAGGTTGGCTAAGATATGATAAGCTTATGATTTTTAAGAGTTTTCTTATCAGACAGTAAATGCATGCAAAATCAGAATTTGGTTTTCTCTCAGTTAAAAATGACAAAGTTTTCTTGGATTATTGGTCTGGTTTTAGGAAGAGGTTTTATAAGGTTTTTCTTAACCTCTAAGTAATCTGCCTAGAAGACAAATAGTCTGTATCTTATCAGAAGAATCTCCTTGATACTGATTGACCTTATCATCCTTTATTGTTTAAGAGAACAAGTCATCTCACTTTTGAAAGAACTAAGTTTTTTTTCTTTACAATCATGTTAACTCATTTACTTTTAAAATCTTTATTGTCACTTTGGTTAAATAGGGAACCAGATATTGTTTTACAGTGACTCATGATCCTATTTAACAAAATGTTCAAACCTGACAACTTTTTTGACATTTTGCCTTCCCCAAATAAAACCCTAAATGACATCTTATTGATCTCAATCTGTCTTTAGAATTTTCCAGAGCACCCCTGGAAAATCACAAAGAATTTGTTCTTTCACCTTGTAAAAAGATAAGTGCTAGAAATAATTAGGCTTATTTGTTATTTTATGAATTGCATGGGAAGTGTAATCAAATTAAATAGGATTTTTCTAACCTTCTGTTGATTAAATTTGTATGGTTAAAATGTTACTAATATAAACACTTCAGAGAATTGTCAATATCTTCACTATCCATGAGATGTCCTAGTACTGATCTGCCTGATATTAGACAACAGCATAATGCTATTGGTCATAATTTCAGTTATTCTTTAAGAAGATGTTACATGTCACTGAAACAAGCAAATTCTTTCTCAAATGCATTATTTTTGTAATGAACTTTCATCAGAACTTTCACTTTTGTAAAACAGTAATACATTAACCATGGCCGTTTTAAGTCTTTTGTCATTTACAGACAATTTTTATCCCGATGCTTCCCTAGAAACACTTGCAATGAGCTACAGGCCACGTGCTTCGTCTTCAACAAAAAAAGGACTTTCTCAGAGACCCATGGAAAGGACTACACCAGGTCCTCTGGAGCACTGGCTTCTCTGACATCACTTAAATAATTTTGAGAACATTTAACTAGACTGTCAAGATTCCAGAATTCTAGCGAACAGGCTGATGGGTCATGAGATTATTAACACAAGATGGGGCGGAACAAGGACTAATTATGTAGGACTGAATGAACTGATAAAGAATGATTATAGATTTGATTATAGATTTGTTTGGATTATTGCTGATGTTTTCTTGTTCTATTTTCTAGATACAAGGAATATCTTACCCTTTTCCCTTAAGCTATAATTCATAAAACATTCATCTTTTCCTCTCTGCCTGGACCCTCCAGGATTTGGAAACTCTTACTGAATATTTGTATTTTTATGGAAAAATAATTATCTGCATAGGTTCAATCAGAATCTATCCTTGTTAATAGGATATAACTGAAAACACTGGTTTATAGAACCAAGTCTTTGACTGGAATGTCATGTTTGAGAATGATGCTCATTTAAGCAGACATGACCAAAAAACTAAGATAGACTTTATGGAGCCAACACTTACAAAACCCTCTTGGTAAAAGTGGTCTAGTACCTGGTTCTAGGGTTCCCAACCTTAGAGGTCAATAAGGAAAGATTCTTCTGGAAGCATAGGGAACATATGATACTTTGGAGACCTTGAGAAAGAGGAATCCACCCAAATCTGTGTTGCTGGTGAAATCTGGTGTCAAGTTCTTGGTTTGGCATCCTATCTTCGAGAGGTTTTAAAAGTCCAATTGGAGATTCCTTATGAAAACTATCAGCAAAGCAAACTTAAAAGAGCCCCTAGGGTAAATCACCATTCTTGCAGCACCTATATAAATAATCAGGCCAAATCTAATGAAGCCAGTCTTATTTTATGATTAAGAATAATCTTTTTGGGTTATATTTGATCAAAAGGAGGGTGACTATAGAGAAATTTTGTGTTCCAGTGGAAAACTATAGCACACTGCTGTGGGTTATCAGATTCTGCTCCTGTTTACTGAGAAATTTTGCATCCTCTTTGTAAACTGCAGATAACTGCATGGGTCTGTCACTTACCTGTAAACTGGACTAGATCCTGTGGTCTTACATATATTGTTTACCCTAAATGCCAGTCATAAAGCTAACTTAGTATCTTTTGTACATCAGCCTCAAACTGACAAAAGAGGCCCCCAATCTCTTGCTCTACCATAATACAGGTTTCTTTCTTTCATGAGCACCATCAAACTTTCCCTAGAAACACATGACCTGGAGTGAGCCCTTATAAACGTATCTAAGGTTAGGAAACAGAGCTTTCATGCCATCCTAAATGCTCTTCAGGCCCTCCAGGCTGAAGCTGACAGCCTGGCCTCAGTGTTCTTGCAAAACAGGTTCTAGATAACCTGACTGCCCATGAACAATGTTGCATTTGTGTTAGTAAGTCTGGCACAGTGATAAAGTACCTGAATATTCTTAAGGGCCAAGTTAAGGTGATTCATAATATATCAGTTAGTCTCAAACAATTCAATTGACAGAACTATTTCCTGACCTAGTTTCTTGGTCTAATGGAATATGGGGACAAACTAGTACACTTATGCTTTTAATTGTGATTATCAGTCTATATGTTTTTATTTCTTGTACAAACTGTGCTTCATGATTCTGTTCAAATTCCTTGTCACACTCAAGGCAGATAGTCACCTTAAGATAGCTAACCAAAAGAAAAATGAGATAGAAATGGGATTGTCTCTAGTGGACTAAAATAAAAAAAATAGTACCCTGACTTAGACAGAGGGCTATACCTGTAATCCACTCAAAGGAAATATGGAACAAAGTGACTGACCGAAAAGAAAAGAAATGAGTGTTGCATCAATGGAAACGTGACCAAAAGGGGGGACTCTGCTAAGTAAAACAAAATGGCCACCTGTATTGGGCATTACTGGGAGAATACCCCTTTCCAGGAAGGACTTTTTCCAGAGGACAAAAACAATTGACCCGCAGGGGTTTTCAGAGAAAAAGGAACATATCCTACAGGTTTGCTGATAAGCAATGCCTGGTATTAAAAACTAGTTTTTGGTCCAGTAGAAAAAGCTTACAAGAATGGACAAGCATACCATATTAATCAATGCACACCCACTCTCCATTTTGTAAGAACTGCCCCCCAACTTAATGTCAGCTAATCAGAACATTTCCTCACTTGCTTTCATGCTCACCCTATATGAGTGTCCCCTTTCCATCCTCTCAGTGGAGCTCTCTTCTACTTTCTGAATTGGATGCTGTCTGATTCATCACTCACTCAATAAAGCTGTGAGTGAGATCCTAAATTGTATGAAAAGTTTTTCATTTGTCGGTACAATATTTGCAATCATTCTTTGGGACTCTGTTGAGTTTGGACTTTTATAAGATATATCCAATGATTGGTTTCTGAAACTAAAATATATTAGAACCCACTTCAGATAAACCATTTGGGAGGCACATTAATTGCCATTTTAAAATTCTTGTTCTAAGCAATAAAAAAAAATTACCTTAATGCTGTAAGATAATCACACCCAGCTCATGTGGTATGATACTGTACACCAACCCATACATCACTAATAGCAATTATATAGAGGTATGTTTTGCTTTAGTGGCTGTGTTACCAAGAATTGTAAGTCTTTTCAGAGCAAATAATCTAAACTTGCATTGAGCAGATCTTGATGTATCAAGTTTTTTGACATGCAAACTATTTCCTGTGCTACTGCTAGTTTGTGTTCATATCCTTCTGCTTTGGACTCTCAAAGTGAGTTCTACCTGCAATATATAAACTTCCTGAATATTAAGAATTTTTCGAACTTGGAATAGTTGATTTTTTTCCCTGCTCCCTATCAACACTGTCTATTCTGATAAACACCAACCAATTTAGTGAAAGTTAGAAATGAACAAGGAAAATTACTCACTTGGAAAGTAATCCATCAGGTCCTGAAGGTTTTACAAGATATTTGTCCACTTGTTTGTCAAATAAATGATATGGTAACTGCAAGCTCTTGGTTACATTATGTAGATTCAAGGCATACAGAGTTAAATCTCCTTCTTTATACTTTGGACTAAAAGAAAATAGATTAACTCAATAAAAATATTCAGTTTGCCCATATGATTTAAACCCCCTCTCAATCTGAGGCAGAATGGGCATCATCATCCCCAAATCCTCAAGGTTGAGGAATGAACAAACATAAGGGGGGAATGCAACCATGGCCAAAGTAAACTTATTAATATTGTAGTAATGGAAAAAGATGTAACATTGTTATAAAGGTAGTAGTTACCAGAGGTTCTGAGGGGAGAGGGAGGGAATAATAGGTGGAATATAGGACATTTTTAGGGCATTAGAAGCAATGCTTCAATATTTATTCATCAATTGTAACAAATGTACCACACAATTGTAAGATGTTATTAATAGGGGAAGATGGGGGTGCTTGTAGATGGGAATCCCTTATACTTTCTTTACTTTTATTTTTATTTTTTTACTTTATTTTATACATTTAATAATTGATAATACAAACAGTTAAAAACTAAAAAGTAAACATAGATGAATAAATATATACAAGTCCAAGAAGCACACCATACATACTCCAATCAGAATAAATCCAAATAGACCTATGCCAAGACACATACTACGCAGAATGTCAAATGTCAAAGATAAAGAGAAAATTCTCAGAGCAGCAAGAGAGAAGCAAACAATCACATACAAGGGACACCCAGTAAGGCTTAATGCAGATTTCTCTTCAGAAACCATGGAGGCGAGAAGACAGTGGTATGATATAATTAGGAAACTAAAAGAGAAAAACTGCCAGCCGAGAATTCTTTATCCAGCAAAACTGTCCTTTAAATATGAAGGTGAGTATGATATATTCATAAAAAAACAGAAACTAAAAAACTTTGCATAAAAGAATCCACCTTTGCAGGAAATATTAGGGGAAGCTTCAGAACCTGAAAGAAAAAGACAGGAGATTAGGGCTTGGAGGAGAGTATAGAAGAAAGAAAAGCAGAAAGGATAACCAAAAGAGTAAAAAGAGAGACAAAAAACAAGATGACATATGAAAACCAAAGAATAAAATGGAGGAAGTACATGGTGCGTAATATCATTGAGTGTGAATGGATTAAACTCCCCAATCAAAAGATACAGAAAGATAGAATGGATTAAAAAAACATGAGCCATCCATATGCTGCTTACAAGAAACTCACCTTAGACCCAGGGATATAAACCGGCTGAAAGTGAAAGGTTGGAAAAAGATACTCCATGCAAAGAGTAACCAGAAAAGAGCAGGGGTAGCTATACTAATATCAGACAAAATAGACTTTAAATGCCAAAAAGTTATAAGAGATACAGAAGGCCATTATATATTAATAGAAGGGACAATCCACCAGGAAGATGTAACAGTCATAAATATCTACGCATCTAACCAGGGTGCTCCAAAATATATGAGACAAACTGGCAAAACTGAAGGGAGAAATAGACATCTCTACAATAATCATTGGAGACTTCAACACCCCACTGACATCATTAGATAGAACAACCAGACAGAAGATCAACAAGGAAACAGAGAACTTGAACAATATGATAAACAAGTTAGACCTAACAGACATATACAGAACACTGCATCCAAACTCAGTGGGTTATACATTTTTCTCAAGTGCCCATGGATCTTTCTCCAGGATAGACCACATGTTAGGTCACAATACAGCTCTCAATAAATATAAAAAGATTGAAATTATACAAAGCACCTTCTCAGATCATAATGGAATGAAACTAGAAATCAATAAAAGGCAGGAAAAAAGTAAATTCACAAATGTGTGGAGACTGAACACCACACTTCTAAATAATCGGTGGGTCAAAGAAGAAATTGCAATTGAAATCAGTAAATATATTGAGACAAATGAAAATGAGAACACAACATATCAAAACTTATGGGATACAGCGAAGGCAGTCTTGAGAGGGAAATTTATAGCCCTAAATGCCCTTATTAAAAAACAAGAAAGAGCTAAACTCAAAGATTAACTGAACAACTAGAGAAACTAGAAGAACAGCAAACCAATCCCAAAGCAAGCAGAAGGAAAGAAATAATAAAGATTAGAGCAGAAACAACTGAAAATGAGAACAGAAAAACAATAGAGAAAATCAACAAAACCAAAAGCGGGTTCTTTGAAAAGATCAATAAAATTGACAAACCCCTCGCTAGACTAACAAAGAAAAAAAAGGGAGAAGATGCAAATAAATATAATCAGAAATGAAAAGGGGGAAGTTACAAATGACCCCACAGAAATTAAAAGAATCATAAGAGGATATTATGAGAAACTATATTCCAACTAGACAAACTAGATGAAATGGACAAATTTCTAGAAACGCACAACTAACCTACACTGATGCTACAAGAAATACAAGAACTTAACAAACCAATCACATTTAAGGAGATTGAATTCATCATCAAAAATCTCCCAGCAAAGAAAAGTTCAGGACCAGATGGCTTCACAGGTGAATCCTTATACTTTTAATGTAACTTTTCTGTAATCTATAACCTCTTTAAAAATAAAGTTTATTATATTAAAACATATTCAATTTAAGGAATTAAAAACTCGATTACAAATATCATCATGGACATTAAGTATTAGAATTTATAATGATGACGTCCTCTTAACATTCTTCCTTTTATGATACTATTAGACCCTTGAAGTGGTCCTACTTTGACAACATGATTGAAAATAATGCTCTTTACACTACCATTTTCAAGGCTAGAACACTCTGCAATCTTTGCTGCTTTGCCAGGCTGAATTGCTAGTAAGCCAGTTAGCCAATGCATTCTCAAATGTAGGAAGGCCAAATAAAAGTGAAATTCATGAATTTGTGTAAATTCAGATTATAAACCATACAAAGAGGGGCTTTTTCTAGCCTCATAAAAAAAATCTTTAAATGAACAGGAAAATTAAATCTGTTATCACTTCTCAGAATTCACCCACTTGAAGCATTCCCTACTACTTTCTATTGGGGCCCTCACTATCCATAGAGTTCCCACCCACCAGACATGGGGAATAGTAAGTGACTTTTTGGCCAGAATGAGTATTTTTATAAGGACAGATAGATTGAATCTAAGAAGAGGAAAACCTTTGAGATTTAGGAATATATTTTGCTACCTGACGCCAGAGCACTGTAACCCAAGTGGGGTTACAAAAATATCTATGGCCTCTCAACTACAGAAATTGTAACTGAATCTGCAAATAAGGTTGTTCTTGTTGTTTTTCTTTATTAAATTTAAGTTATCAAGTATGATGCAATGGGATAAGTCTATTCATATAATTATTCATTCATATGAATTATTATTAATATTGACATTCATTCATAATCATTCAATGAATTAATCATTCATATAAAAAGTTATATTATCTTACATTAGTACTATTATCTATTTATTTAAATTCAGGGTATACTTCCATTATAAATTATGACAATTAAAACCTTTGTATGAATCTTTGCTGGACTGTGAAATGCCCATATTCAAGCTATGTGTTTTTAGTTTGGCACTTCACCACCATATATATGAGAAAAAAATTGACACACCTTGGATACACCATTTATATGGCAACAGAGAGTTAGAGTAGGAAGTTGTGTGCTTACAAATTTAACACTTGTTGATTGGTTAATTAAGGGTGAATATCATACTTACTTGTTGAGATTTGTGCAATGAAGGTATACTCGAAGTTTGCTTCTTTCTGGACCTTTCACACTTGCCATTAATACATTGGTACCCACAAGTTTTTTGAACAGAAGAGATAGCCAGTAATCCTAGTTGGAGAGGCCAAAGATTGGATCTTGTTTTTTTATAAAAACAAAAACAAAAACAAAAAACACAGTTGCAAGAAAATAATTATCCTATGAAGAATGTGACCATTATCCTAGAGAGAGTTAAATAGCATTTGTCATTTTGGTCCATGGTACCAGCATGAATCCGAAGGCAATAGCTTGTGTGCTGCTTTTAACATTGGGGACCTATGTTTCAAAAATTCCTACCCTTTAGGAGATATATTTTTAAAACTGCTTTCTACTACTCAGAGAGAGAAAGAAAGTTTAAATATTATTAGTTCTTTATGTAAGAACTCAAAACAAAGCACAAAGCATAACTTTTAGATACATACACCCCCACACAAGAAGATAAGTTTTTAAAATAAAACATTTGTCTCTTTACAAGACTAAAATAATTTCCTTTAAAACCTAATAATCCCTCTAACAAAATGGGTCAAGGCAATGATCATCAATAGCTATTAATGTCAAAAAGAGAGAGACAAACAGACATTACGTGTCTCTTGATGGAGGTACACAACATTACCTATAAAGAATTCTTTCAAAAACATAAATAAATAAAAATAAAACCTGAATTAGTCTCTAAATCAAACTACCAGTTACAGGAAATACAGGGGACAGACACCACAGAAAGAAATTTAGCAAAATCCAGAATGTGGGAAACTCTGTAGGGCAAATTACATGGTTTCTTTAAGTAATAAATTGTAGGGGGGAAAAGCAAGAGAGGGAGGAGGAATTTAAAGATTAATAGACTTGAATGTCATTAACATGGCTACCTAAGACATCCCCTGAAAGAAACGACCCCAGAGATTCAGTAAATAAAAGGACAAATCCCACTTGCTTAAAACTCTAAATGACAATAGAAACTGGAAAAGGACTCCACAAATTCTGAATCAAAGAAAAAGAAAAATATCAGGAAATTTCCATCCTGGACCCACTGGTCCACTTCCCTCTACATCACTTGGTTCTGAACAGCTTGGGAGTTGCTCAGAGGCAGTGGCTTAGGTCTCTCTCACTGGGGAGCCAGACTATAGAAACAATCATAGAAGTTAGTTAGAATCCCATGAATATCCAGGTACAGGAACCCAAGTTCACAGAGACACAGGGCAGAACACAAGCCACTGAGGAACGCTGCATACAAAAGGGCCCTGGAGTGGGTGTGGGGGGAGACCACAGTAGAAAAGCTGGCAAGTGGTGTACTTACTCAATCCAGTTTCTGTTGGCTGGACCACCTAAATGAAAAACAAACTTTTCTGGATTTCCTTTCTGGATTGATCCCATCAGACTCCCTGGAGCACGATACCCTAACAGGGTAAGAAAGCAGAGGCAGAAAAGCCTCACAGAGAAAAAAAAAAAAAAAAGGCAGGGGAGAAGTTTAAACTGATCTGCTGTAAAACAGGAGGGTCCCAGAACTGGAAAGTATAAAGAAAATGCAGCACTGAATGAAATCACAGGAGCTGAGGAGAAAATCCTGCACAAAAACAAACATAACAGATCACGATTGCCAGAGAAGGAAGAAAGGAAAGGAAGCTTTCCCCTGGAAAAGAAACTATTGTACAAAAAGTACATTCTTAAAAATTGTACCACATATCCGGGGCAAGAATCAGATGAAGAAGTGCAGAGAAAATCTGATCAGTTAAACACATACTATTCTAAAGGTATAGAAAAAATTGGGGGGATGGGGGCGGATGTGGCTCAAATGGTTGGGTATCCGTCTCCCATATGGAGGGACCTGGGTTTGATCCACAGGATCTCCCAATAAAAAGAAAAGAAGAAATATAGAAGGCACGCTATCAGGCCTCGCGAGCAGGTGAGCTTCCAGGCCCTGTGCGTAAGCATACTGCTAGGCCCCGCAAGCAGGTGAGCCCCCAAGCCCCGCTGAGCCCCACAGCAAGATGATGACATAACAGGAGAGTGACACAAGGGAGACCCAACACAAGATGTGCCGAAAAACCAGGAAATGAGGTGGTACAGGTGGCAGAACGCCTCTTTCTCACATCGGAGGTTCCCAGGATCGAATCCCGATGAAGACAGGAGGAGAAGGATGAAAAGAGAGGGCAGGAAACAGACACAGAGAATTGCCCAATGAATGTACACAAAACAGCAAAAACAGGGGAGGGGGGTAGAATGGATAAAAGTAAAAATAAATAAATAAATCTTTAAAAAAAAATTGGACAAGCATCAAAGAAGATCATTAACACAAAAGCCAATCAAGAACAACAACAAAAACCTAGACAAGAGGGAGAAACAGACTTTCAGAGTTAACTCATCAAGATAATCAGATGCCTAGACATCAGCAAAACATTATAAGCCATACTAAGAAAAAGAAAGCTATGACTCAGTCAAGGGAACAAATTAGAACTGCAGAAAAGACACAGAATTTGGAACAACTAATCAAAGAAGATCAAACAAATCTCCTAAATCAATTCAAGGAGATGAAGGAAAATATAGATAAAGAGATAAAGAAGAAAATGTGGGAGCATAAAGAATTTGAAAGAATAAAAAGAAACATAACAGAAATTATGGATGATGAAAAACAAAATAGCAGAAATTAAAACTACACTAGAGGCATACAAAGCAGATTTGAACTGGCAGAAGAAAAAATCAATGAACTAGAAAACAAGACAATCAAAATCACACAGTCAGAAAAACAGATAGAAGGGGCAGGTGGCAGAAAGGATATTTAAGGAAACAATGACCAAAAGTTTTCCAACTCTTATGATAGATATAAATATACATTTCTAAGAAGCACAATATACTCCAAACAGAATAAACCCTAATAGACTGACTCCAAGACAAATACTAATCAGAATGTCAAATGCCAAAGATAAAGAAAGAATTCTGAAAGCAGCAAGAGAAAAGCAATCCACATACAAGGGATCCTCAATACAACTAGGTGCCAATTTCTCATCAGAAACCATGGAGGCAAGAAGGTAGTGGTACGATATATTTAAGGTAGTAAAAGAGAAAAACTGCCAGCTAAGAATTCTTTATCCAGCAAAACTGTCCTTCAAAAATGAGGGAGATTTTAAAATATTCACAGAGTTAATTAATAAAAGACCTGTGCTACAAGAACTACTAAAGGGAGTTCTGCAGGTTAAAAGGAAAGATAGGAGAGGGTGGCATGGTATAGTGTGAAGAAATGAAGATCTTCAGTAAAGATAACTAAAAGAGTAAATGCAAAACCTAATATTACTGTATCCTCTATATACAACTCTACTCTTTAATTCCTCTTGTAAGAGTCAGAATACAATTGAACAAGAAAAGGCATATTTCTTGATAATGGATGTACAAAATATAAACAGGTATGTGAGACAAAAACAACAGAAAGAGGGGACAGAGGAGTATGGGAGCAGAGAACATGTATGCTATTGAAGCTAAGTTGGTATCTTGTCAAATTAGTAGCTTATAGAGGTAGGTTGTATAATACAAACCCCAGGGTAACCACAAAGAAAGTATTTTAAAATATACAGAAATAAAAATGAGAAAGGATCAGTCAGATACATGAAAAATGATCAACTATACAGAAAAGGAGGTTGCAATAAAGGAAAAGAGAGAAGAAGAAGAAGAAGAAGAGGAAGAGGAAGAGGAAGGGGAGGAGGAGGAGGAGGAGAAGGAAGAAGAAGAAGAAGAAGAAGAAGAAGAAGAAGAAGAAGAAGAAGAAGAAGAAGAAGAAGAAGAAGAAGAAGAAGAAGAAGAAGAAGAAGAAGAGGAAGAAGAAGAAAACATGACATATAAAAACCAAATGACAAAATGGCTGACGTAAGTACTGCATTTACAGGTATAACACTGAATGTTTATGGATTAAAATTCCCAAACAAAATACACAGATTGGGGAAGCAGATGTGGCTCAACCCCTTGGGCACCCACCTACCACATGTGAGGTGCTGGGTTCAGGTCTCAGTGCCTCTTAAAAGAAGACGAGCAGATGCCACCTCCTACTGCAATGAGCTAGACACTGCCTCCCACCACAACAGGCTTAGACGCCACCTTCCACCACAATGAGTTAGACTCTACCCCCACTGCAACAAGCAGATGCCACAAGCCAGTGGACGCCCCAGTCTGCAGGGAATAGATGTGGCTCAGCTGTTGGGCACTCTCCTCTTGGGTGGGAGGTCCCAGGTTTGGTTCCCGGTGCCTCCTGGAAAAGGCAAGCAAACAATGAGCAGACAAATGAGAGAACCATCTGGGGGAGGGGGATGATAAATAAAGAAAAATAAAGTAAATAAAATAAATCTTAAAAAAAAAAAAAAGACACAGATTGGCCAAATGAGTGAAAATGCATGATCCAACTATATGCTGTTTACAAGTCACTCACTTTAGACCCAAAGACACAAATAGGTTGAAAGTGAAAGGTTGGAAAAAGATATTCCATGCAAATAGTAACCATCAAAGAGGTGGGGTAGTTATACTAATATTGGGCAAAATGGACTTTAAGTTAAAAGTTGTTGGGAAGCGGCTGTGGCTCAATCAGTGGGGCTCCCGTTTGCCATGTGGGAGGCCCCGGGTTCGGTTCCCGGGGCCTCCTGGTGAAGGCAAAAGCCCGCCCGCACGGCGTGGTTAGCTGGCCCAGTGAGCGCAGGCAGCAAGGGGGGGATAAATGAATAAATAAATAAAATCTTTAAAAAAAAAAAAAAAGTTGTTATAAGAGACAAAGAAAGACACTATTAATAAAAGGGTCAATCCATTCAGGAGAAATAACAATCATAAATATTTGTGCACCTAACCACAGTGCACAAAACTACATGAGGCAAACACTGGCAAAACTGATGGGTAAAATAGACACCTCTATAACAATAGGTGGACACTTCAATACACCACTCCCATCAATAGACAGAACAACAGAGAACTTGAATGATATGATAAATGTATTGGACCTAACAGACATATACAGAAGATGGCACCCCCACACATCAAGGATGTACATTTTTCTCAAGTGCACATGGATTATTCTCCAGAATAGATCACATGTTGGATCACAAAACAAATCTCAATAAATTTGAAAGATTAAAATTATACAAAACATCTTCTCTGACCATAATGGAATAAGGCTGGAAATCAATAACATGTAGAACTGGGAAATCCACAAATTTATGGAAGTTAAATAACACATTCTTAAACAATCAGTGGATCAAAGAAGAAATCACAAGGGAAATCAGTAAATATCTTTACATAAATGAAAATAAGAACACAACATATCCAAACTTGTGGAATGCAGTGAAGGCAGTACTGAGAGGGAGATTTATAAGCCCTAAAGGCTTACATTAAAAAAAGAAGAGACCTTAGAAGAGCTAAGGACACACCTGCAGGAACTAGAAAAGAAACAGCAAACTAATCCCAAAGCAAGCAGAAGGGAAGAAATATCAAAGATTAGATGAGAAATAAATGAAATTGAGGATTAAAAAAGAAAAAACAATAGAGAACATCAACAAATCCAAAACTTGGATCTTTGAGAAGGTCAACAAAATTGACAAACCCTTAGCTAGACTGACAAAGAAAAAAAGAAAGAAGATACAAATAAATAAAATCAGAAATGAGAGGGGGGGACATTACTATTGACCCCACAGAAATTCTAAAGAATATAAGAGGATACTATGAACAATTGTATGCCAACAAATTAGACAACTTAGATGATATGTTTCTAGAAACACACAAAGTGCAGTGGCTCTAGAAGAAATAAAAGAACTCAACAGACCAATCACAAGTAAAGAGATTGAATCAGTCATGTAAACCTCCCAACAAAGAAAAGTCCAGGACTAGATGGCTTCCCAGGTGAATTCTACCAACCATTCCAAGAAGAATTAATACTAATCCTACTCAAATTCTTTGAAAAAAATTGAAGAGGAGGGAACTTGAAGGAATGAAATGCTGATACATGCTACATCATGTTGAGTGAAATAAGCAGACACAAAAAGACAATTATGGTATGATCTTGCTTATATGAAACACCTAGAATAAGCAAATATCATTGATACTAACAGTAGATTACAGGTTACCAGGGTCAGGGTGGGGGACGATGGGAGGTGGGGAGAAGGGACATTATTGCTAAATGGAGGAAGATTTTCTGTTTGAGGAGATGAAAAAGTTGGGGTAATGGATGTTGGTGATGGTAGCACAATACTTTGAATGTAATTAAAGCACTGAATTGTGTACTTGAAAGGGGCTAAAATGGGAAATTTTGAGCTGTATATATGTTGCTACAATAAAAAGCTTTTTTAAGCCATTAAAAAAAGATTAAAAGACAAGAGACATATCAACCAAATGCAATATATGGACTTTGTTTGTATTCTGGTTTGAATAAGCCAATTATTAAAAAAAAAAAAAAAAAAAAAAAAGTGAGCCAATTAGAAAAAAGTGAAACACTGAATAAATTTTTGATGATAATAAGGAATTATTGTTAATATTTTAAGGTATGAAAATGGTTATTTTTTTAAAGGAGATCCATATTTAAATTTTTATGGATAAAATTATATATATGAAATTTGCTTCAAAGTAATCCAGAAGATCAGCGGTGAGGAATGGGTAGGATTATAGATGAAACAAGACTGGCCATGAGTTGATAATTGATGAAGCTAGGTGATGGATACCATGGGGTTCACATACTTTTTCTCTCTACATCTTTATATGATTGAAATTTTCCTGTTATAAAAGTTTTTTTTAAAAAGTCGATATATACCCCAACTCTTCCTTCTTAAGTTGAGAGAAAGTAAATCTAACAGAGCAAACAGATTTTGTTTTTCTGTTCTGAAAAATTTTCTCACTGGAGACGAAGGGGATTAATTAGATGTTTTCAAAAGAGATGTAACTTTAGCAGGGTTTAGTGAGTGGTAGGGTCGAAAACATGCAGGCTCGAGAGCTAGGATTTGAGCAAGGTTCTTTAGAACACTGGAAACTGTGTGACCTCCAGCAAAACATTTAACCTATTTACAACTTGAAATTCCTCATTGGACAAATGGTTATAGAATACCTCCCTTGCCACCTTACGGGATTGTTATGCAAATCAGATGAGAAAATACAAATACAGAGTGGGCTTAGGTTGATTCTCTTGGATCTTGCAGGTGTCAGGGTGCCATTTACTCTCATGAGTTTTTTTAGCTGACTGATCCTTGAGGAAGGAGTATATTTAGGGGGACGGATGTGGCTCAAGCGGTTGAGCATCCATCTCCCATATGGAGGGGCCTGGGTTCGATCCCGGGACCTCCAGGTAAGGAAAGAAAAAAAAAAAAAAAAAAAAAAAGGAGTATATTTAATGCATGTACAAATGGCTCGCAAACCAAAGGGTTATGTTTGGGTACTAGAAAGATTTAGAAAACATAATAAATAGCCTGTAATATTTATGAAGAATTGCAGAATAAGCTGGCTGATTTATAGACGTTGTAGTCAATGTTAATTTTGTAGAAACTATTTACCTTCTTTGTACAAGGTCCATTTAAGGAAAGGCCAGCAGTAGATTTTGGATGTTTGCCTAGTGAAATGATTGTGCTTAGTTTAACTCTATAAATGACTCATAATACACTTGGGGAAAAATAAATTCCATTTTTTGAAAGGTCACTTTTCTTAGAATTTTCTGAAAAATTCTGAACAGTGTCTTCCATGAGCTTGGGCCAGTATAGATAAAAAGCAATTTTGTCATGAAATTTAGCCACAAACCACAAAAGTCTAGCTTAATTTTTGACATGCCCTCTTTGAAAAATTGCTTAGCTTTCCTGCGATATTCAAATAATTTCCTTAGGAATTAATCTTGAAAAAAAAATAGCTATCTTCAAATGCCATTTTAGACTATGAAAGTCAAGGTCATATTTCACAGGGCTACATCTATATTATCCCAATTTTTAGAAGCTTTTTAGCTAGAAAATCTACATTTAGCACCAGATACAATTGGAGGTGGGCTGGAAACGAGGCTTTCTTCACAATTATTTTGAAGATTATTAACAAAATAACCAGTTCTTTTGGTGAGCTTTTTGAAAAAAATACATGGTACTGTTTTATTTTAAAGTTAAATAAATTGTGGTTTTATAACAAAAACTTTTGAAGTTTTGGATACTATAGGTAATTTTAACTTTGATTTACTTTGCAAAACATTTTTTGATCCAAGTTTTTTATCTTGTAAAATTTGAGTCATAAATGTCAAATTTTATTCCTTAAAAAAAGAAAAAATCCCACACCATGTCCCAAAGGACCTACATTAAAGAAGTTATTTCTGGGTCTCGATTTCTTCTCTTGAGAAACAAAAATATTAGCATGGATGATCTCTAAGGTCTCTGCCAACTCATCACTCTAGATTTGGCTCTGTATTGAGAGCACCAAATGACTATTCACAGGAAAATAATAAGGGACCTTCAGCATACTCTAATCTGTTTACAGAAGTAGGAATATAATGGTCACTTACAGGTAAAGGTTCAAAATTTGCATCCACCAAGTGGTAGTTTCCGGCTCCAAACAACACTTGTCTCATCACCACTTCTATGCCCATTCTGGCCGACAAGCCCAATTTATCCAGCCACCTGGGACAGAGTGAGACTCAGCTTTCTTCAACTTGAGAAAATAAAATAACTTAATTATATTTACACTCTATCCTGATTATGCATCTATGTATGAGGAATTAACAGGAAACTAGAAACGTGGCATTAATTATAAATAGGTCATTCCAATGAAATGGAGACTATAAGTAGCAGCAGCAGAATCCTGCCCTTCACATTTCCCTGTATTTCAGCATGCCAACAATTCCAAGAAGATTATTAATCTACCATAGAGAAAGCAGAAGTCCCAGTCAGGGAAAGACAAGAAAATTGCCACCCTTATAGATAATTCCTCATCCCATGGAGTAGCCCAACTCTCCTTCCCCCTCACTAAATGAGATTTGAAGGAAAAGTTGCAGGTAGGAGCAGTAAAATGTGAAATAAGTAGAATCACTCCTGAAATTTTATGGAAATCATTACATCTTTGATTACAGGCAAAACAAACTTCTCTATTCTTTTTTCCCTCTCTTCACAGCCCCCATCCCAATAGGATTTGTGCTTTATATTGGGTTTATAAGAATGAGAACAGAGAGGAAGGAGAAAAAGTCTCAAAGTGAGATTACAGAACTATAGAGAGTGTTTAGCAGAGTTATTGAATGTATGTAAAGCAGTATTTTATAGCAATAAATCTTGTGGTGGTTGGAGAATGAGGTGATTTAGCAAATCTTTAAATTCATTGGTAGCCCCTTTTATTGTGACCTCATACTTCAGGCTCAAAACTTCTTGGGGAATCTATGAATACAGCTACACATAGTAAGTCCTCAGACTCAAAGCTCTGAGAAGAACTCTTACAATGCACTTCTTTGAAGGAAGGAATCTTTGGCATATTTATGAGCCAAAATTAAGAAACAACATTGCTGGAAAAATTCATTCTTAGAGTGATTAATTTGGGACAAACGTTATGGATGTCCAACAAGCTTTAGCAAATCATTTTCTTGCAAAATCTGGCATAAATATTGGGGATCAGCTGCAGAAGCCGTATTTGGATCTGCTTTTTGGCCAACAAGCTATTTCAGCTGAATGGAGGGATAGGGGGATGGCTACACTCTGCTCCTGGAGGCCAGTGTTGCTTTACTCACATGAAGCCAGCCGCAAAGGTGTTGGACAGCAGGGGCGCTCCACCCCCGTATGCTGAGCTGGTTTCTCCTAACCAGACCTTCTTGAGGGGTCTGGTCTCCTCAACAACCTATGGAACAGAAAAGGCTCCATGGGATTTGCAAATAAGCTGAGCAACCAAGCTCTTGAAGATTAACAACATATAAACCTTGTATTCATGGTGATCTGCCCCACCCATCCTATATAGTCACAAAATATGTTCAGTCATTTAGGTCTTTGGCAAACTACTTTTATCGGCATTCTATAGCATGGAAAGAATGTAAACCAACCTATTCTTATGGCCCATGATAGTTAATTCTACTAAAAGGCTATTGAAAGTATTTCACATTTCTAATCAAAATACATGGTAAAGCCTATGCTAAGTGGGAACCAAAGGTGAATAAGACATTGTGCCTGTCTTCAATAATATATACTCTAAGATTAGAAAAGCATGTAAATGTGTATACTTATAGAATTTAGAATGGCTAGATTACAAAATAAGAATCCTTGTTTTACATTAAAAGTAGAAAAAAAAAAAAAAAAAAAGACTATTACCTGGAAAATTTTTTGCACGGATGAAATAAAAGTGTCCAGTACATCAGGATTTAGAAAATCTTCTTTGGTAGCAATGCGTCCATTCAAGTAGTAGCTATATTATTTGGAAAAAATTAAAAAATTTACTTTCTGCCTTTAAGTTGATTGGCTGATCTTATTCTCTTTCCTACTTCTGCCCCAGCCCCCCACATAAAAAGAAAAGGCAGAAGTTCTACTAGGGAGAGACCAAGACAGAAGGGAGACTTGAAGAAGAGCCTATTCTTTTCAAATAATTAGAAATGAGTTCCTTTGTCTTGAGAAGACAGAGTCACTTGTGCAAGTACTCATGGGGTTACCTGGTCCTTGGCGAGCACATTGGTTCACAGGTTCTATGGGTCAAGTCACAGAGTGCCTTGATCTTATAAAAACTACCACATTATTTAAAATAACTTTTAATTTTGGTTTTATTAATATTAAGATTCTAGCATAGTGCTACTTATGACGCTATTTGTTTCTTATTTGAATTATAAAATCAATTAGCAGTTAAATGGAAAAGATTTTTAGAAAAATAGGCATTAAATAAAGTTAGCACTTCTTTCCTAGTATTAAGAACAGGAGATATACTTACTGATGCCATGTAATTGAATCAATCACTTCTGCTGCTGCCTGCAGGAAGCTAGCGGGAAAAAATCTCATTATATCATCATTTAGTCGTTGTATGCACAATATGTATGCACAATAAATGCATAAGCATTTTATTCTCTGGAAATGGACAGTTTACTTTAGAATCAAGCAAATATTAACTCCTTAATTCTAATACAAATTTTATCATTTGTCCCAGAACCCTTGGCATTCTGAGCCAGTTATTGTTTCCTCTTTTGATAAATTATATAGTCAGGCAGTCAATACATGTGGACTATTGAAGATCCTTTACAAGAGAGGACATTTACTTAAAAAAAAAAAAAAAAAAAAAAAAAAAAAAAAAAATCCCATATCCTTTTGTTTTTTACTTTTAGCATTGATATAGTACCTTCTTTGCCTTTGCTACAAAAATATTACAATATTATTGTTAACTATAGTATATAATTTACATTAGTTGTATTTTTCCATGTGCTCCATATTCTTAACACCTTGTCACAGAAGAACTTCTTTATATTTGTATTATTAACCACAATCATCTACCACCGAAATCACTGTATTATACATACAGTTCCTAGATTATCCTTTAGCTGTCTTTCAATTAACATTAACCTCCCTAGACAATCCCTTTCAGCCACTATCACATTTATAAACCAGCAATGTTAGTTATACTCATTAAAGTGTTTTACCATCAACTCTATCCATTTCCATAAATTTACAACCAACTTTATTAAACTTTTTACATACATTCATTATCAGCTCTCCCTTCTCAACCCACATTCTGTCTCCTACTAACCCTGACTCTATAGTTTAACTCCATATGTTTACTCATCATATTTAGTTCATCTCAGTATAGAACAGCTTTCATAAAACATTTACTTTTTAGAAAAGTAGTTCTGTCTCCTCTAGCTCTTACCTCCTCAGCATCTTAACAGTCTTTCCTCGAGGCTGACCAACATCAGGACCATAGAGTTGAGCATTTTTGAAAGCCGACTTTCCTAGAAGTTTGTGCAACTCAATAAAATCTTCTCCTAACTGGAATCCATCAATGTAAATACCAGCCTTCTTCCGGAAACTGTTAGGTTCTGAAAGACAGCAATTCTCAAAATAATCTACCTAGATTATTTATTTAAAAGCAGACATACAAAAGCATTTAAAAGTAACAAAACATTTTCCAAATCACAAAAAATGTATATATCAAAGACAAGAAAAGTAAAAACCCTAGTTATAAAGAAGATAGTCCCAAAAAACAAAAATCAAAATTATGTAACTAGAGTGTGAGGGAGTATTAAAATAATTTTAAGTGAATAATGGGGATATTAAACCAATTAGCATTTGGAAAATAGTCTGTATCCAGTATTTAATAACCTAATTTCTTTTAATAAAAAAGTTGGGTAGAGGAAAACTTTTAAAAACCACTTTCTAGAATAGAATTAAGAGCCTTACTGAGAATGTATACTCACAAATTTTATGTGCAAGTGGGCCTGGAAGTAGCAAAGCTGAAGAGATAGGAGAAAGACCCAGAAAGGGAGGTGAGAAAGTATCCAATCCACTTCTCAAATAAATACACCTAGGGCAGGCTCTTCCCTGCTCCCTACCCTTTCAACCTTTGCAAAATGTGGTCCAAAGAAGGGGGAAACATGATATTACTCTTTTTACATTGCTATGAAGAGCAGAAGGAGTTAGAGGGGAGGGGTAGACTATAAGGGAAGGAAGACTGTTGAGAGATGGGTAAAGATGGATAGTATATTATTCATACAATTGCTGTAATAAAATTGTTCAGCTCCTAGCTAAGATAGGATGGTCTCTACCCTTCTATTCTGTTTTCTGTGCTTCAACTTGCCAGTTTTCCTCAGCAGCTTCAGGCAAAAGTCTGCTGCTAGCCTTTATTTATAACACATATCATTGTAGACATGTATCTTATTTAATGGCTTATTTTCTTTTTGGTCTGGCTCCTTACTGCTAGAAAGGATGCTCCCTGAGAGCAGGGACCTTGCTCTGGAGCCAGAGTCCCTGGGTTCAAATCCTGATCCCTCTACTTAGCTGTCTGGCTTCACACGGCTATTTACAAAACTCCCTTGTGCCTCTTTTCTCATCTGTAAAATTAGGGTCATAATTGTATCTACCTCAGGGGTGGTTATAAAGATAAAATAATACTTGTGAAATGTTTAGAATAACGCCTGGTATATAGCGTGTGCTCATCATACTATATCTCATTTCCCATTTCATTTTCCATTCCATTGGTTGGGGTGTAGAGAAAGCACAACAAATACATTTGGAATTAATGTAACTAATTATTAACACTTCAGTTCAAATTTTTAAGAGTGAAAGAGACGATCAGGAACTTATACTGGGAACCTCTATACAGCTTGAGACTATTGTGAGGGTTGGCATGAGGTTGCTGAGATTAACTGACAAGCTGAGATTCCAGAAAAGGAATGGGAAAACCTCAAGGAAACCTGAATGCTGCAGGGAAGTTTTTGGCTCCAGCTGACTGTTCTCAACTCAAATGTAACATAAATTGGGTTTAGCAATAAGTTCTGGGATATATAAAGGATTTTTCTGCTGTAAGCAGTTTTAAACGTTGCATAGTTGAGTACTTTTAAGAATGTGCCCAGGTAGAGGTATATTTACTAACATTGTAAAAAGAAAAGCCATAAATACTAACAAATAATACCCAAAGGGAATCTCCTTATTAATGAAATGTTCCTGGGGGCACTTACCATTGCCTAGTTCCCAAGAAATGTTATAATTCCTGGAAGAACAGTAGTCCAGGAGCAACTGAGCATTAGAACTGTTCCACTGCAAGTCTGCTGTTCTTAGTAATGCATTTAGGCCAAAGATCAGGTCCAGTCCTGAGCAATTTGCAAACATATAAAGCATATCCACTGAGCTTTCTAAAAGAAAAACATTGTAATGTAATGGTTATTAGTTGGCACCACAGAGAAGAAAGCCTGAGAGCTGCTCTTCATAATGACTAACAATTTCTGTGGTTAGTTCCAGTCCTATCAAGTGACTATAATTATGTCTAAGAGACAACAAAATTAGACTGGCCAATTAAAAAAAATTGTTCCAGCTGTTGAATCAAATCCCACAGAAGGTACTAGAAGCTTTGGTCTGGCACTCAGGTTTTATTCAAGTGACTTCAGGTGAATTGGGGAAACCACATTTGATGACTCAGTGCTCAACATGAATTGGCCAGACCTTCATTAGTCAAAATAAGTCTCATTCGTCATAATCCAAATATCTCCATGCACAAACAGCTACAAAACATTTTGGTAAATTTAATTATATTTAAAACAATTTTCTGAAAAATTCCTGTATGTGATTTATTAATTTAAAAAGAATTGAATTTTACACTTAAAAATTGGCCACGAGCAGATTTGTGGGTTCCAAACTATGTGGCAAGAGACCTGGGAGAGCCACAGTGAATAAAAGGGTATGGTTGTCAGATTTAGCAAACAAAAAACAGGAACCTAATTAAATTTGAACTTCGGACAAATAAAGAATAATTTGTAGTGTAAGTGTGTCCTATGCAGTATTTGGTACATACTTACCCCCCAAAAAATATCGTTTTTTAAATCTGAAATTCAAATTTAACTAGGCATCCTGAATTTTATTAATATCTGACTACTCTACTCACGAGAGCATGCAGAATTGTTTAAATTTTCACATGAAACCATCAACATCTGTTAGACAGGATGGGAACTATTAATATTATATTATTTGGGCCTAATAAATTAATAATCTAAACTGTTAGATATTTCTTTTGAAATAGGTGCACAGTGAAAAAATTACTGAGTCACTAAGAAGCCATAAAAGTTTGGGAACTTATGCATTTGGCTTTTATTTTAAACCATTAGCTTGCCCTTAATCACTTTTGCATGTGGCAACAATGTAATTTTGAGTGTTGCCTTTAAATCAATTAAGTGTATAATAACTCCTTGTGATTTTCATGTATATTTAAAATTGTTGAACTCTTGAACTCTCCTAGTTTAAAATAATCCCTACCTACCTATCTGGCAAATTTATACCCTTCCTCCTTAACAGTAGTTTCAATTGTTTCTAATCTTCAGCCTGACTTATTTGTATAATCATTACAATAAAACCCTGGATTTAATGAACCCATAAAGGCTGAGGTGCAGAAAGGACTCAAGCAATCTGCTTTGGGGGGTTTTTGATATTTCCTGTGTTATCCACTTTCACAAAACTATTGCTGATTATGGAGTGACAGACATTAGGGTTTGAAATGTTCTCCCGAGTCCTGTGGCCCAGCTGGATTTTGGAGCCAGCACAGCATGGAGCCTTTGGGATCACTGAGTCTTTCTCTACTCCCCACCCCCATTTCGTAATGAGGAAACTGAGACCGAAAGAAACGAAATGACTTGTCCAATATTGCAAAGCTGCTGGGTGACAGTGACATTACTAGAACCTGTTATAAAGGGGTGACTCAACGTCTTTTTGACAACTATATTTTAGGCTTATCTATTGCAAAATCGTATTGTGGAAAGTGCCCTGCACCAGGAGTCACCAGACCTGGGTGATAGAGATAGGCTATCTGATCAGGGGAAATAACTGAATCCTACACCAGCCTCAGTTACTGATCAAGATCCTGGAACAACCACCATCATTCTGCCTACCTCACATAACTGAGGTTTAAACAATGTATGTGAAAACTGTTTGTAAACCAGAAAAAGGACTTACAACATAAAGCATCATTATTGCCTAACTCCTTTACAAAGCTACAGCATCTTCAAAAAGCCTGGAATGTTTGCATTATAAAGTATTTCTATGGCTCATGCGTTATCCTTTTCTATTTCTTCAATCTTGCAAATGCACTTGGAAATTTATATAGTTTGAAATTCTATGTCCCCTGTAACATAATAAACAGTAAAATTTTCTAGAAAAAGAGCTATATAATACTGAGTTCAAATCCAGTCCTAAAATAAAAAAAAAAGGAACCACCCAGTTACTCTCTTTCACTCCCCAAAATAAGAACAATAAGCACTGACATCTAAACACCCCGGCCCTAATCACTTTCCATACTCTTGTCTCTTCCTGCATGACAGAGTGGGAAGATACCTGGATAAAGATAATCTAGATGACACATTAAAAAATGGTGCTGGGGAGCAGATGTAGCTCCAGTAGTTGAGTGCCTGTTTCCCATGTACAAGGTCCCTGGTTTGACCCCAGTACCTCCTAAAAACAAACAAACAAACAAACAAACAAAAGAAAAAAACAACTCTCATTGGGGAGGGGATATAGCTCAGTAGTTGAGCAGCTGCTTCCCATGTACAAGGTCCTGGGTTCAATCCCAGGTATCTCCGAAACAAAAATAAATAAATAAATAAATAGTGCTCTTTCCCTTGCATTACCCCCATGTAAGTTTACATAAGTATGTCCAGCAGCCTATGTGGGAGTGGATGTGGGAGACAGAGAAATAGGATGAGGAGGAAGGGAGGTGGAGAAGGAGAGCAAAGAACTAGCTCATCAACTATGATTATTTTAATAAGGGAGTCCTCCTTTCTGCTGTCACACCCAGAGTTACATCAATATTGCTTCCTTTTCCTGCCCAAACAGGTTTGCAGTATGAGTTTATATTCTCATGACAAAAGTTTTTGTCACCTTCCTCTTTAGTGGAACATACCATCCAGGGGGATAGGTATTAGAAATTTTACCTATATATTCTAGGACATGTGTTTTATGGGTACAGGCCACAGACTAAGCAATTAATGTTTCTTTGCCACAGCAGACTTTTACTATCTCTTCCTTCACTGGATGCAACCCCAAGTTACTCAGTCATTACCAACCTCAGCCACAGAGTCAGAGCAGTGAGTGAAGACACTGCTGGGCCTCTGAGATGCTTGTTGTTATCGTGAGTGGGTGCCCAGACTAAACAAAGAGATTTCTACCTATGTTTCCAGGACATGCAGAATAAAATTGAAAATTTCAAACCAGAAATCAAATGTTTCTAAATACTGAGGTCTCTTATTACATAATAAAACACTGGATTTTTTGTTGTGCATTTTGATGTTGCCAAGAGAATGGCTGGAATTACACTGGCCGGGTCACAAAGTCAGGAAAGGAAGGCCTCCTCCTGGTATAGGAGCCAGAAGGGCCACATATCAGAGGCAGGACGAGATGTGGGAAATCTACCGTCTTTGTGCAGAAATATTATGTGAGGTAGCAAACTTTTTTTAGAAGTTGAACATAAACTGGTGTAATGTTTAACATGACCCACCTGCCCCCCACAAAACTGCAAACAAACCAAAACATAGTGGGAATCCATATTAACTCAGATTTAATTAATATCATGGGGTTTTCTATAGCAGGCCTATACCATAATGATTTATTTAAAATGAGACCTCACTTCCAAGGGCCTTTCTTACACTTTCTGACATGACTTTAATGGGATCTGAGATGGCTTGCCTTATCTCAAATTACCAAATTCTGTTCAATTGTGTATCATGTTCATTAAAGGATCAGAGTAGTTTCTCCCATTTTTTAAATGCAAAAAGTAATCTATTAGCTATGTTATCTATTAGCATATAATCTATTTTCTGATTTATCAAGTGTCACATATTTTTTCTAACAATAAAAAATATAAATATTAAAAATCCACCTATTACACTGAAATCCGGGCAATGCACAGTAAAATCTTACAAAGATAAATAATTTACCTTAAATAATGTGCTTTAAAAAGTGTTACTTAACCCCAATTATATTAAATTCAAAATTATTTACTTTTGAAAAGTCAAAAGACAACAGTTTTAGAACATCTGAGTAGGTTATGTCTTTAATTTAGATCTGGGACAACAACATCCCTTAGTTAGGCATAAAATTCAGCTTTCAGATAAAAACATATTTTATAGTTAAGTAAAGATTGCTTGTGACAACGCCAGCCATTCTGAAGACTGGAAAACTATTTCAGTGAACAGAAATAAATTCCTGGCTAATTGAGCTACTGCTGTGTTTGTAAAGCCATAGAAGAAAGAAAAAGAGCTGCTTGGTAGCCAAGACTGTCCGGGATGCCCCAGGATTTCTGTGTGTAATGATATACCCGACTCATAACAGGGGTTACCTCTGGGGAGGAGGCACAGAGTGGGCAATGAAATGGGACGGATTTTTGCACTGTAACCTTTACACTTTTGCATTTGACTCTTAAATGGAGAATATATTCAGGTTTTCCGTGACTCAAATGGAGAATATATTGAGGTTTTCCGTGACTCCATAGTTCTTAGAGCAGTGAAAATCATTATCGGCTTTGTGAACGATTGATTTCTACATTCCACTTCCTGGCCAGTAGGCGAAGCCAGATGAAGAAAAGAAGAAAAGAAAAAGACAGAGGTTTTCGGTTCAAGATTTCCCATTTGCTCTTCATAGCACTGTACAGTTTTATACAGCTGCAGTATTTAGGGCTTGTTAGACTCAAGCCCAAGTCCAAGCTATCGAAATATTTTGGGTTCTGGGATACCTGCAGGGTGTTTTTCAGTTCTTACTTGTGTAGGTGCTGTTCTTGAACTTTTTCTGATACTGTTCTCTGAGTAGCAATTGCTCCTGGAAGGGCCATTCCAACCATAACCTCTTCTCCACTTCAGAAGGGATGGATCCAGATTTGCAAATATCTGAAAATGGGAAAAAGAATTTAGAGGCTCTGTTTCCACAGTGATAAGGTTGAAGCCCTATACAGATATTTACTTAGCTATTCATGTGACTAAGGCAGGGTAATTAGGTTTCTAGTTATTAGATAGGAGGTCAGAGAAGGATGTTACATGTCAAATCTTGCTGGCCAACCAATCAGCACAAAAACCTAAGGTGGCAGGTTTCCTAAGAATCACAATGTACTTTAAAAGACACTGGAATGTGATTATAGCAAATATCGTTGATTGTACACTTTGGATGAATTGTATGCTTTATTATATGAGCGATAAAATTGGTATTAAAAAGTAAAAAAAAAAAAAAAAAAGACACTGGACATAATTCAAATTATTTAACAATTCAGAAGATTTCTCAGTAGCTTGAATTACCAGAGAACCCTACTGAAGAAAACATGGTTCACTTCTCTTAATGTTCACCTTCAAAACAGATGGAAAATTAGCTGTACTAGGGCCTACATTTGATCTGTGGTGATTTTTCTCTTACCATAATGGAAGACAAGACAAAAAATATTGACTTTTTATCCTTCAAAGTTGGTACCATCAAAGCTTCTGGGACTACAGCATGTACATTTGGAAAACTCCACCACCATTCTGTCAGGCCAACTGTGTGGCTTTACCACAAGCCAGCAGTATCGTCAGGCACTTGTGGCCTGGGCCGGGCTGATAGGCCGATGACTTCCTTTCTGAGAAGCTCTGCATTCTGGTTTTCTGGCAGCCAGTGCCTCATCCATCCCTGTGCTCACAAAGGTTGTTCAGAGGGACATGGATAATTCCAGTGACCTCCACACAGGATGAAGCAGACTGATGAGTAAAGGACAGTTTCCTGTCTAAACTTCAGAGATCTTTTGAAAGCATGTGACTGGAGAAGGCAAGAGCCAAGTCTAAACATAAACTTTTCCAACTTGTTATTCAAAGTGAACCCTACAGCCTTTTTTCTATTTTTTCCAATTGCTACTCTATTTTGTCCCAATTACTGATTTGCTGCTCTAAACAATTCCCAACTGAAGAGGATAAACAGAAGGAAAATATTTAACTATGAAAAAAATAAACATTATTCACTAATATACACTTTACACACAGTCTTACAATTCAATATGTATACGATATTTTTAAGTAGTAATAATGAATTAACTTCCATTTGATGTCTGAATAGCATTAATAAAAGACGTGGGGCAAATCCTCAGGGTGCTCTAGGGCAGGTTTCTCTGGTGAAAGCCCACAGACTTTTCAATATCAGAATCACCAGAGGAACTTGTTAAAATTGGAAGTTGAGGGTGGAACCCAGGAATCCAAATACTGAATGGGATGCTTGAGGGGCTGAGATGGGAAAGTTGATGTTGCATATATGTTCCCCCCCCCCAAAAAAAAAGCAATAAAATAGAGATAATGACAATTAAATGCAATACATGATCCTGGACAGGATCTAATAAGGGAAGAGAAAAGGCTCAAAGGGACATTATTGGGACATATGAAAAACTTGAATATAGACTGTAAGTTTTATATCAATATTAAATCTTTTGACAGAATGTTCGGTAAATGTGGCAAAATGTTAAAATTGGTGGATCTGGGTATCTGGAGGGGGCGGGGATAGGGCTATATGGAAATTCTCTGTATTATCTTTGTAACTATCCTGTATGTCTGAAGTATTTCAAAATAAAAAGTTAGTATTTAAAAAAAAAAAAAAACAAAACACTTCAGGTAATTGTGCATAGTCAATAAAGTTGGGAGAACCATGGCCCAATAAATCAAGTCTTAAAATCCATTCTTAGAAGCAGAGTTCTCTCCACATTCCCTTGATAAACCTTTTATCCACACACTATTTCCAGAATAAATGTGCTTCAGTCCATTGCTGTGTCTTCGCGTGGAAATACTGTCTTTAGTTTGACCCATTTTTACCCACAAGCTCCCACTAGGCCGCTCCTTCTTTAGCTATATATAGTCCTTGCATTTACAGCACAATGAACCTTCAGGTATGCCCAGCGCACCTTATTTTTTGTGATTTCTCACATCCATGAACACATCATGATGGGGACACCTAAGCCACCACTTCCTTCTTTTGTGTAGTTGCCTCCACAGTCCAGCTGGGGAAAGGGGCTCTTAATCTCTTGTTAGGTATGAATAATGACCCTTTTCTCTAAGTATCCCCATGACTGACTCAAGTTCATTAAAATACGTAGAAAATTGTTTAAAAGTTTCACCCTGGTTGACTTGAGATTGCCAATAACTTCTCTCTTCAAAGGTTGGTTCCTTCTTTGGGTCAAAAATTAGGAAGTCCGTCTTGGTGCCACCGAATCTCAAGTATGCAGGAGACAAACCTCTGGCCAAAGTACGAAGCTTTGGAGAACTATTGTGAAAACAAGGAAGAAATTAACATTTTTTCCACTAAGATAATCCAGTCAAACATGTTTACTCTCTTCTCCCTAATTTTTAATATCTAGCTGTGTGAAGAAGATAAACAAAGGGCAATAATATATAAAATAATATTGGTATAAGGGGGGATTCTTCTCAGTTTGAATCTTTCTAATTGCCAGTTTGTTCTTCCAGGCACTTAAAGACAACCTGGAGCTTGAATTCGGGCAAGAGCTTATATTTGACAAGTAGGATAGTGTTCGGCACTTTTTAAAAATGGCCCATATCTTTTTTGCTTGATGGAGACAAAGAGGTAAGGGAGTGAAAACAAAGTGAGAGATGATGCTGTGTCACTTTAAGAAACAGATTGTCTTCAAATATTTTGGTTTTATATTTTTGATCTAGGATTCCTCCCTCTCCTCCCACCTCTTCCCCCTAAGAAAGATTATTCTTTTGAATTTAAGTCAAATGACATAGAATTATATAATGTTAGATCTAAGTCCTCTTGTCAACACCTCTAACTTGGACAATTCTCACATTTTTAAGGTGTGCTCCTGCTTAGCTACATATAGTGCTTTGTAAAATTTTCAGAAAATTTCCTTCTGAAAGATAGAGAAATTAAAAGATAGAAATTGATTAAAGGATAAGTCTCCTGCATTAAAAACTTCAGCAATCCCACCTTAACTTCAGAGTCTTTGAGTGCAGTAGGTAGGCCCACATTATGAGTTTCACAGACCCTCAGCACTTTTGCCTTCATAGGTCCCTTTACCTATTAAAAAATATTAAAAATAGATTTTATGACTGAATTGATATAAACACAAATATGTTAATATTCTTTATCAAGACATTTTCTTTGATCTGAAAATTCATCTTTTTTCTGATCTCAAAAAAAAAATAAGATTTTTGTGGACCCCTAATAGTATTGTGGGCCCTGGAACCAGGAAATGGAGCACAAAATGAGACTTCAGAAATGTTATCAACTCGGAATTCACTCTGGTTGCAATGCCGACAACAGCCATGGCCTCTAGGAAGGATGCTATCTACCGTGGAATCCTCAAAACACTTGAAAATACATGGAAATGCTAACTTATTCTAAGTAAGGAAGAAGAAAGCTATTTCCACTTGGCTACAAACCCACATAAAAATAAACTGTAAATATAGTGTGAATTCAACAATGAAAATAACATAAAGAGAAGGAGAGAAATACATTAGAATGGTAACAGTGGTCATGATGATGTGATGAGATGACTCTTTTCTACTGCTTTTCTATATTTTATAAGGTTTCCACAGTAAGCACATAATACTTTAAATTATATGGGCTTTTACTTTATTTTTAGAATAGGTGGAGAAACCAAGGTATACTTGAAAGAGACATTGCCACTCACTCATTTATTCAACCAACATGTATTGCAGGCCCCTTCTGTGCCAGGCATTATGTTATTTGCCTCATTTACGTTGAGGCAGACACGTTGCTGTCACTTAGCTTATAGTTTAGTGACATAAAAAAAAAAAAAATAGGCAATTCCAAAACAGTGTGGGAAAGCCTATGGAAACACAGGAAGAGAGTCCTAACCCAGACTTTGGACTGGGGTTGAGGGGTGGTTAAAGAAGGTTTTCCAAAGGAAGTGCTTCACTGTTAGACATGCAAGAGGAATAAGCCTTAACCAAATCAAAGGGAGTGGGCTGGGATTGAAGGAAGTATTCCAGGTAGAGGAACTGTCTGTGCAAAGACCAGAGGTAGGAGAGAATATGGCACAACTAAAGAACCAAAGTATGTGGCCTAAGCCTAGAGAGTGCAGCAGGGAGGAATAGGGAGAGAGTGGGCTGGAGAAGCTAATAGGGCTATATCCAGAGGCCCCATAAGTCGTGTCTAGGAGTTTCATCTATACATGAAGGCAATGGGGAGCTATGGAGGGATTTATAGCAGTGGAGTGACCAGACTTTTCTTTTAGAAAGGAATCTCAGGCTGCAGTGTGGATAATAGATTAGAAGGATCAAAACTGGGAGCCAGAGAAGAATTAGGAGCCAAAAGTGCTCATTTTAATGTAGGCAGAAAATGATGGGCTGAAGCAAAGTAACAGCAGTAGGGATGGAGAGAGATGGGTGAATTCAAGATATATTTAAAGGTAGAAATAATAGATGTGGTGATTAGTTTGGTGTTGGAGAGGAGCCATGGATTCCTCCTGGGAAGCATCTGGGAAGATGGTCATATAAGTGATAGGTTGTAGAAGGGGGAGGAATGGGATGAGTTCAGTTTTGTAGAATTTGACATGCCAATGAAACATCAAAAAAGATATTCCCATCAGGCAGTTCAGTTGGCCATGTATGTCTGGAGCTCAGGAGACTCGTGTAGGGTAGGGAAATAGGTTTGAGAATACTCAGTATAAGAGCCAGTGACTAGTGACACCCAGCCCACTGGTTCTGAGACATGGCCCGAAAACTGATGTGAGGAAATTCCTCACACAGAGTTGCCCCAGTCTGACCCCATTCCACTGCCTTTGGCCAGGAATTGGTTCTGGCCTTTGGCATTTTGATTGTGTTTGATCAAAGAGGAAACTCGATTAGATTTGTGTAGCTGGTATTTATAAGCAGTTGAGACTGGGGGAGAGATGGGTGCATTCTGGGATGTAGAAGGAAAACTAGCACCCGGGAAAAGAAGCCGTGGCTGCAGATGTGCTTGGTTCAGATGCCCGAGCACCAAAGCCTGGGTGCCAGGAGCATGCAGTGACCGTACACCATGGGTCACTATCGTTCACTTTACCACCTGCCTTTATTTTCATTATAGTATTCACCACTCTCTGGAATTAGCTTCCTGTTTGTTTCCTTGGTTTACTATCTATCCTATCCCCCACCCCTGCCCAGATGTAAGCTCCATGAGCACAGGAACCTTCTCTGCCTGCTCACCAGAGCCTCCTCAGCACCTGGATAAGTGCCTGGCACACAGCTGGTGCTAAATAAGGATTTATTAAGTGAATGAACAAGCAATTCCAGCCTGATCAAATGGCAGGTGGGGCCAGACAAAGACTGTTTCCTTAACAAAATATAAACCCAACCTACAGCTGCTGCCAAGTAAAGGAAATCACATGTTACAAAGTATTGCTACTAAGGACCTTTTTTTTTGGTCTCTTTTGCAATGGAACATTGCCTTGTTTTGAGGATAGACTATTCAAGACCTTTGAGAAAAACCAGATTTAAAACAGCTGCGAAACATTTCATAAAAACCAAATTGATCAAAGGTGGTGTTTTCCAATCACCTACAGGAAAAAGACAGGGGAAAAAAAACAACAATACAACAGTGACATGGAAATAACAAAAGCATGCATAAAAGCAGCTGCAGATATTCCATCTCTGGAGCTGTTTGTTAGGGAAAAAAAAAAAAGTCTGCAGATATTTTTATTTGACTTTTTGTGCAAAAATAAGCTGCTTACCTGACATGAAAGCAGAGGTGTGCTAGAGCCAACTTGTACCGGCTTGTACCGGTTTCTGAAAGCCAATTGTTAAATTTTGAGGAATTCTGTGAGCCATTTGTTAAACTACTGGCAGCTTAAAATTGGCCACAGTTGGAGCATTTACATTACAGAAGTCAGAAAAAAAAAAAAAAAAAAAAAATTCAGGTCCTCTACTCCCAGAGAGCCAATTGTTGAACATTTCCCAGGACACCACTGCATGAAGAGTGATTCAAACCATGGAACTGGGTAAGACCACTGAGTATATGTGAAATGAAAAGAAGGCCTAGGTCAGATGTCTGAGGAACACCAATATTTAAGACAAGCCAGAAAAAGAGATGGAGAAGAACTGTCAGCAGGGCAGGAGAAAACCCTGGAAGCGGAAGCGACACAGACGGAAAGGATGAGAAAGTGTTTCAAGTTGTTGACCATGTCAAATGCTGCCAAGAGATGAATGAGTTAGGCATTGCAAGGTGTTTGTTGGATTTAACAACAAAAAGAAGGCCACTGACTTTAGTGGCATAATTATGATGACACCATGAGGGTGAAGCAAGGAAGGAATGAGGCAGTGAGGACAGCTGTGCAGGGGAGGAGAGTGGGAGGGCAGCTACTGCAGAGGCAGGAATGCAGGGCAGGGGTTGAGATGGGAAAGCCTTGAGGATGTTTATGTGCCGAGAGCCTAGAGCCAATAAGAAGGGAAAGGTTGAAATACAGGAGAGAGAAGAGATGATGGGGAGAGCAAAGTCCTTGAGGAGACAGGAGGGGATAAGGATGCAGAGCAGAGCAGGAAGGACTGGCCTGAGATAAGAGGAGGGAAGAAAGATGGACAAAGACATGGCATGTCTGCATGTTTGGCTCCTGTCTAGACTTTATTTTCTTTGGGAAGCAGAAAGGTGGTCATATGCTAAGAGTGATGGGATTGGAGTTTGAAGAATGTGGAAAATGAGAGAGACAGGGAAATGAAGAGTTAAGGGGTAACACTAAAGCCAAGTATGGACTCCAAGAATTTATAGTGTAACATCAGTCAATGGGGCTGTGAAACTTATTCTCCCAAGTGCTCAATAGCTGAGCTCTACAAGACGACAACCAAGCCTGGAAACAGAGACAAATACATAAACGTGGTTTAATAATCTGCATTATAGTTCTTGATTAAATAATATCTTCTGTTTCCAGACTTCATGGTCAGCCATAGATTCCAAGGAGGAAAATGCAGTCTGACAAAGCCATTTTGGGGGTTTTAGCAGAAAGAACAATAGGACTGGGATAGGGGTTATTATCCTATGAATAGTTCATGTGATAAATCAAGAGATCAAAACTGTATACGGAAGTAGAGAGAGGAGGAGACTGATAGAATGTTCAGTGGAGGCACTTTAAAAACAGTTGTGGTGGGAGCCCTGTAGTAAAAGAGCTGGGAGGGTAGGGTGCTGTGGAACAAGAATGGCATGTTTGAATTTAGGATTTCAGGTGTTGGAAGGTTCTTCGTGATGAAAAGAGTCAAGGTGTGGCTATGGCATTAGGTGGTTGAAATATAGTGAAGCAGCGTGTGCTGATAAATCAGCTCTTCTTTTCAGCATTTGCCAATTTCCATGGTATAAATATTCCCACTATGACTGATTTTAACATACTGGTGTGCTGTCACTACATGCAAAGTTAGGAAGAGGTGTGTACATCTCAACCTGGTACAAGCTGTGAGGATCACACAAAATGTGGAGGTAAAAAATTGGAGAGTTTATCCACATGGATTTGGAGTTATCTAGGACAATGGTTAGACTACAGTGCCAGTCCTCAAGCAGCAAGGAGAAGTGAGGAAGAGGGAAACAGAGTGCAGTGACAGGGAGCACAGGATGGGAGCCAGACCTGGAGACAGCCTCTCATTGAAGTCACAATTGTCTTCAAACGTGCACCAGCCCAGTCAGAACTGAGCATCTTAGGCACCTTGCATATGTTACTTCACTCAATCCCCCAAACAATCCAATAAGGTGTCATTATTAACCTCATTTTAAAAACAAGGAACCAGAACAAAGGGTGCCAAGTGATTTGCCCAAGGTAACACAGCCACAAAGAATTTGAAGGGCAGGAGTTCAAACTGGGGGGCAATGTAGAACAGTGTTAGCAGGAAAGGGCTCCAAGGAGCAGAGTGGAAAGGGCTGGGGGACACAGGAACAAAGAGAGCTCTATCAGGGGAGAGCACTTTATGGCTTGTGATTGGTTTCAGGTTTCTTGTTTCTCTTTGGCTGGGGCTATTTCTGTCAGCAACAGGCATGCAGAGGGCCTGTGGCTCTTCCCAATGTGGTTATCAGACTGTGCATTGAACATTGATAGTTAAAGCTTTTCCAAAGATGAAAAGCAACTTTATCAATGAAGATGCAGGGATCTGATTATCAAAAATTATTATGAATAAATAGTTACTGAATTGGCAAAAAGAGATGAACTTTGCCGAAGATAAATTAGTAAATCATTGTGAGAAGCAAACCCAACTGCATTACTGCTATTGCTTCTAAACACCACTTTTGCTCTGTTGTACTTACGATCTCTGCCACCAGTGGCCTTAGTGCTTGCACTTGTGTTTCCTTGTATTACTAACTGTGCTTGCATATGTGTCTTGATTGAAATCTAAAGCTGCACTGTCCAGTAGTACTATAGCCACTAGCCACATGTGGCTATGGAGCATTTGAAATTTGGTTTCTCTGAATTGACTACTGTAAGTATAAAGACTTCAAAGACTTGGTTTGAAAGAAAGAATGCAAAATATCTTATTAATATTTCTATATTGATTACATGCCAAAATGATAATATTTTGGATATATTGAGTTAAATAAAAGAATTATTGGGGTCGGATGTAGCTCAACTGGTTGGGCGTCCGTCTCCCATATGGAGGGACCCGGGTTCGATTCCCGGACCTCCCGGTAAAAAAAAAAAAACAAAAAACAAAACAAAACAAAAAAAGAATTATTAAAATGAATTTCACCTGTTTCTTTTTATTTTTTAAAAATATATCTATTGGGGAAGCGGCTGTGGCTCACTCAGTAGGGCTCCCTTTTACCATATGGGAGGCCCCGGGTTCGGTTCCCGGGCCTCCTGGTGAAGGCAAGCCCGCCCACACGGCGCGGTGAGCTGACGCAGCAGGACGACCCAGCAAGGGGAGACAAGCAGACACAGAAAAACGCACAGCAAATGGACACAGCGAGCACAAGCAGCAAGGGGGGATAAATGAATGAATAAATGAAATCTTTAAAAAATATATATATATATTGGAAAATTTGTAATTACATATGGGTTGCACATGAGGCTCCTATTAGATTCCTATTGGACAGCACTGATCTAGAGTTTCCCATCATTGAGCTCTGGGACTTCTTTAGGGATTTGTACACAGTCAGGCTTAAGAGGAAAAACTGAAAAGATAGCTAACTCTAGATGGTTTTATCATTGGCATTTAAGTTTTGTGTGCTCTTAGTTGCAAACATAAAAAAAACAAAACAAAACAAAACAAAAAACCCTGTTTGCTGTTATGGGAAGTCAGAACCATGATATCTGATTAGATTTGCTTAGCTCTCCTTTGAAGTACCCTCAGAGATTTGGGCCCTGAGTCTCTTTTTTTTTTTTTTTTTTTTTGAGGTACCTCCGCTGGGGATTGAACCTGGGACGTTGTATGTAGGAAGCTGGTGCTCAACCACTGAGCCACATCAGCTTCCGTGAGTTGTTTTTTTCATTTGCTTGTTGTTTGTTTTTGTTTTTTCAGGAGGCACCTGGAACCGAACCCAGGACCTCCCATGTGGGATATGACTCAATTGCTTGAGCCATATCCGTTCCCTAAGTCTCTATTTTTATGTCCAAGATTCTTTTCATTGTTTCAGTCTGCTCAATTTGTTTCCAGATAACCTTTTTCTCCCAGATTCCTCCTGTTTCCTTTAACAAACATAGATTGGCTTACTTTCTTTTTGTGTACTGTTGTCTCTAGGATCAGAGTAGGTTCAAACTCCAGCTCTTTCATTTACTATCTGGCTGACCATGGGTGAGTTATTTAATCTTCCTGAGCCTCGATTTTCCATTTTTATAAAGGGAGATAATAGTTCTCACCACAGAGTTTTGTATGAAGGATTAAGTGAATTGATACCTGTAAGGTGCCTTGAGCAGGGCCTAGCATAGGGCAAGGGTTCAGTAAGTGTTATTTTTATTATCCTCTCCTTCTGGATGACCTCAGCTTTCACCTGCTCAGCTCTTGCCATCCTTGCCCAAGTGTCTTCACCTTAGAGAAACTGTAACAAAACAACACCCATCTCACCCCTCACTACTGTGAACAGATTATCAAGCTTAGCATTATTTTATGAGATGGAAGCTGAATGTGTTGTCTTCTGCGGTGGTCGGGCCATCCTGGGGAGATGGACCCTCGGACCCTAATTTGAAAGTTAGGTCTTAGGTGACAAGAAGAGGGAGCTCCTGCACTTTGAACTGCCATCTTTTCAGTCTCAGCTGGGAAGTGTGGATGTGCTCATGGATGCTCCTGGGGGGCAGCCATGGAAGCTGGCGTCTGTCAGGGAAAGGGCTTTGGAGGGCTCAGAGCCAGTCCTGGAGAGAAGTTTCTGTGAACAGTAATAAACTGTGCTTTGTAAACCACATTATCCACTTGAATGCTATGCTCTTTTGGTTTTTCAATATCCTCTAGTCTGAAAAAAAAAAAAAAAAAAATAGGAGAAAAACAGAAAGAGGTGCTATGGGAAATTAAGAGAGATGCCTAAGAACGAAGGTTCACTGAATTACAGACTGGAAATGCTTTGTCTATGTGTGGAGGGTGTGAGTGTTGGGGAGGCTGGTGCTAGTTAACCCATGAGCTTGCTGCAGAGTGATCAGGACTGGACCCCCAAAATCATACATATAGGATTTTCTTTTGGACCTGTTTCTCCAAGGGAAGAATCCCCAAATGTGGAGGAAGTGGAGGGGCATTGGCTAGCTGCAGTAGCAGAAGAGGACTCGGGGTTCTCAAATTTCAGCAAATAGACATTTACTTAACCTCTGTTTTCAGTAAGGTGCTTTACCCTCTCTTCCCTCATTAACCTCTTCACTCCCACCTCCCCAAGTAGGCCTGGGGTCCTCATATCTGGAGCCCAGGAGTTCAGCATCTTCCCATCCCTAAGGAGAAGGGCAAAAAAAATTAAAGCCTCCTTCATATCAAGACATTCTTCTTGCACAGGGAAAAGATGGAGGTTAACTATGATCAACAGAACCACGTAGAGAAATGGTGAATGGTTAGCAACTACTCCCCATTTCCCAAGAAGAAAGAACCAAGCAATTAGCTTACATTTTAAACACTCGGTGTCAAACACTGTGCTAAGTACTTATTATCTCATCAAATCCTCATAACAATCCTACCAAGTATGTTTTAGAAGTTTCATTCTACAGATGAAGAAATCAAGGCCAAGCAACCTATGAAAAATCAAATCAGTAGCTTTAGTAGAGAAGAGACCAAGCCAGGCTGGTTGGACTTCCAAGCTTTTAAACACAAGGCTACCCACCGGATTTGCAGAACAAAAGCTAACAGGGCCTAACAGTGTCAGCATGGGAGGGATGGCATCTAGGGCTGCGACAAAGGTGAGATTCCTATTTGTCTGGACTGAGATGTGACCTCTCTGGAGGCCTCTGAGGCCTAGATGACTCTGGAAAGTCTCTGCATCACCTCTCCACAGCCCCTCCATTCGGGGTCAGCCCATGCTCATCTGGGCAGGGGCCGTGAACCTGTACCAGGTTCATTCTTCAGGTTAGAAAAAAAATAGGCAGCGTCCCAGAAGGCAGCACCACATTTTGCAGCCTTGTTTTGGAGAAATATCTTTTTATTAGCGTTCTGTAAGTCACTGCGGTAGTCTCCGAGGTCTCATTTACTTAATATTTAGACTTTAAAAATTAGGGGCAGAAATGTTCGTTCTTCCCCCTTTTAAGTCTTTTTTCAGCTGACCACGGTGTACTTGGCGGGTCCCTCCTGCTGTCGCGTCGCTGGGGCAGGTGGGCATTTTCTTTCCCAAATTTCCCCTTAATACCCAGCCATTAGTGGGGCACACAGCCAACACTTGCTAAATGAATAGATGAGGGAAATGGCAACTTGGGGGCACCTATCTCTGTGGGGTGGGGGAAGAGAGAGAGACAGAGAGACACACACAGAGACAGAGAAACAGAGAGACAGAGACAGAGAGAGAGACAGACAGACAGACAGACAGAGGTTCCGGGACCGAGTGTGCAGTTGTTTCAGCGCCAAGAGCGGAGTGGCTGGCGGCGGGACCGGCGTGAGCGTCAGGAGGACAGGATAGGGGGACACGGGACCGGAGGCCGGTGCTTACCCCAGGAAGGTGAGGAACCGCGGGTCGGTGGCCAGGTTCGCGTCGATGGTGAAGGAGAGGAACGCGGGGCTCACCAGGTGCACCGGCTGCTCGGTGAAGAAGTCCAATTCCACTACTTCCTCGGCCAGCGCTGCTCCCGCCAAGGCGCCGGGGGAGAGGGTCCCGAGCGGCCCCAGGAGCAGCAGCAGCGGCGGCGGCAGCGGCAGCCGGGGCTCCCAGCGCAGCAGCATCTCGGCTTCACCTGGCTGCCCCGCCCGCTGGCGGCCGCGCAGCCAGAGCCGAGACCTGGCGCACTTCCTCCCGCCTGCCCACTGCGCCCTTTTCTCCTTTCCTCCACCCTGGCACTCCTGATCTCCCCTCCCACTGCGCCCTTCACCCTTCCCACTCCTCCCCTGCATCCCTCCCACTGCGCCCTCTTCTCCCCGCCCCGCCCTTCCCCAGCAGTCACTCATTTCCTCGCATGCTTTCCTCTCGGTGGCGGTCACGTCCAGTTACGAAATCACCCACACCCATTTGAAGGGTGCAGAGATGGACGGGATCCAAGCGCCCGGGGACCTGGGGGAGGGAACGCCCTCAACAGCCAAAAATTCCTTATCAAGTTCTCATGAAGACAGTATTCAGCAGTGCCTGAAAGTGTCAGGAGCTCCAACATCTGGAAATCACTAAATGAAACCACTATACAACTTCAGGATGGTAACTGTCCCTTGAATTTGGAGACTTTGCCAAATTATCTGTCTGTACATTTTTCTTTAGCTGTTGACCAGACTATTCCTCAGTTATCCTTTAATGCTTATGTTGATAAATAAATATGACAAGCACCATACAGTTAGTGCCTACTATGTGCCTGATACCATAAGTGGCGTTTTACCAGCCTTATTTCTAATTCTCACAACAACCTTGCCAAGTAGTATCTTCACTTTACACAGGAGGACTCAAATTCTGAGACATCAACTTGTCCAACTGTCAGGATGAGATGGGAACACAGTTACACAACCCTAAACAGATGGCAGCCTGTCTTAGCCAAAGTATAAGTTCCTCAAGGAAGCTTCCTCTGAACCTCCAGGCAGCTGAAGTCCCTCATGACACACTGTCCTAGCACCCTGAACTTTTTAGAACTCTCCGCATTTATGATCATGAATATTTGCTCAGTGTTGGTCTCCTCTGCTAGACTGTATAAACTCCATGAGAGCGGGACAGGGTGGGGGTGGGGGGTGGGGGGGTGTCATCCTTGCACTGCTCAATCCACAGTGTTCATGCTTGGGACCTAGAATATTTGTTCAGTAAATGAATGATACCAAAACCCTTAGACTTTTTTCCACTTAGATTGCACCACCAATAAAACAAAAGGTGATAAAAATGGATTGTTTGGAATTTGTAACTACTTTGCATAAATCTGTCTATTCTCAAACAACTTTAAAAAGTTAAACATTGAGTTTGTTGAGAAAAGCTACAGTTTGGGTATTTTGTGTGTGTGTCTATCAGTTACTATTTTGCAAATGGAATTAGGCTCATATCTTACAATTATATCTAAGAAATATACATGTACACACACACACATATACACCAAGCTACCAGAGGTGCATAATCATATGGGGACAGAAATGGAGGTAGAAGAACAGAGAACTGGACTCTATTTTTCTACCTTTGTCAAGACATTGACCCTATATCACCATATCTCATCCCATGCCCTGCCTCCTGTTGAGATGGGGCAAAAGTCACATGTATTTCTTTTGAATATTTGGGTGATTGGGAAAGTGGGTGTTTTAGTTAGCTAAAGGATGCCAAGGCAATATTTCATAAATGGGTTGGCTTTTACAGTGGGATTTATTAGGTTGCAAGCTAACAATTCTAAGGCCATGAAAGTGTCCAGCATCAGGTGATGCCTTTTTCCCAAAGACCTGCACATGGCGGCATTTCCCTTCTCCTCTTGGTCTCATTGCTTCAGCTTCTAGCTTCCTCCCTCCTGGGTTCTGTGATCTCAGCTTCTTGCTCTCGTGTCATTCTCTTTTTCTGTGACATTTTTCCCTGTATATTCATCCTATTTATAAAGGTCTCCAGTAAGAGGATTAAGACCCACCCTGGGTTACACCTTACTGAAGTAATCTAATCAAAAGGTCCCACCTACCATAGGTTCACACCCACAGGAATGGATTAATTTAAGAACATAATTTTCCAGAGTCTACAAAAGACTCAAACTACCACAGTGCGCTATTGCAATTTTTATAAATAGTGAATCTTCATGACATCTTGAGATGTGAGCCTGTGCTCTCCACATGTGAGTTACTAATATGGAAACTGGGAAAACACAAATGAGGAAGCAAAGAGAAGCGGCTTGCTCACATGAGAATCTGTGGGCTGAGATCAATTGAGTCTCTGGACCAAGCTGGTTTGGTCTACTATGTCTGGCAAGAGGAATAAATTGTCCAAAGGAAGGAGGAATATATGGGGATAGTAATGGGAATTGTCCTTTCTGTGACACATTATATTAACATACACTATATTCTTATGGCATGTTACATACATCCATAAGATGTATGTAGCCTTGCAGCTTGGTAGGATGGGATCTTGGGCTAGTTTTTCAAACCCACAGAGCTTCAATTTTCTCATTTGTAAAGTGAAGGAAATAAAACATACTCCATATATCTCTTTGGAAAGCCAATTGATTTAATGTATATCTTGCACTTAGTTCCATAGACAGTACAATGTAGGTGTTCAATGGATAAGAGGTGTTTTTTTAAAAACAATTATTATTACTTCATTAAATCCTCACAGTGACCTAGTAAAAAAAGGTTTAGACCCAGCTTTCTGATTCTAAGTACAGAGTTTTTGCACCATATCACCTAGATTTGGTGACTCACAAATTATGTGAAGACAAATGATTTAAAAATAAAAACTTTGAAGTGAACTAGGGTAGTTCATGTGACTCTCCTAAAAATTATAATGTGGTATCATTTCCACGAAGCTTTTGTCTTGATTTTCAGTTGTGGCATTGGCTTTTTAGGGATACAGGTATGATTTACCCTGTAAACAACTCCATGCACTTGTAAGACTTCATCCCAGGGCATCTTAAGGAAATCATGTTATCACTTCTCTGTCTAGAAAATTAAGATTTTCCCATATAGAAATCCTTAATGGAGGTAGATCTCTTAGGCATTTATGGTTATCTCCATCTCTGTAAACAGAACACATACTGCGTTGTTTTGAAGTATTGAGATATGACTTATTAAAGTAAAGTTTTAGTTGAATTCTTTGGTGATCAAACTATACAGGCATAGCTCATTTTATTGCGCTTCACAGATGTGTTTTTTTTCTAAAGATTTATTTTCATTTTATTTATTTATTCTCCGCCCCCCTTGCTGCTTGTGCTCACTGTATCCATTTGCTGTGTGTTTCTCTCTGTATGCTTGTCTCCCTTTGTTGCATCATCTTGCTGCTCCAGCTCACCGCACAACTCACGGTGAGCCATCAGCTCACCACACCGCGTGGGCTGGCTTGCCTTCACCAGGAGGCCCTGGGTATCAAACCCAGGGCCTCCCATATGGCAAACAGGAGCCCAAGCACTTGAGCCACATCTGCTTCCCATGTGTTTTTTACAATTTGAAAGTTTGTGGCAACCTTGCCTTGAGCAAGTCTATCAGGGCTGTTTTTCTAAGAGCATATTCTCACTTTGTGTCTCTGTGTCACATTTTTGTAATTCCTGCAATATTTCAAACTAATTATTATTATATTTGCTATGGTGATCTGTAATCTTTGATGTTACTATTGTAATTGTTTTGGGGTACCATGAACTGTGCCCGTATAGGATGGTGAATTTAATCAATAAATGTGTATGTTCTGACTGCACCACCAACAGCTGTTTTCCCATATTTCTCCCTCTCCTCAGGCCTCCCTAATCCCTAAGACACAATAATGTGAAATTAGGCCACTTAGTAAACTGATACTCAGAATGCCTTTAAGTGTTCAAGTGAAAGAAAGAGCCTCATTTCTCTTACTTTAAATGAAAAGCTAGACAAGACAAAAGCTAGGCCTCTTGTGCCAAACAGCCAAGTTGTGAATGCAAAAGAAAAGTTCTTGAAGGAAATGAAAAGTGCTACTCCAGTGAACACACTAACCACAAGAAAGTGAAACAACCTTGTTGCTGATATGGAGAAGGCTTTAGTGGTCTGGATAGAGGATGAAACCAGCCACAACATTCCCTTAAGCCAAAGCCTAATTCAGAGCAAGGCCCTAACTCTCTTCAATTCTATGAAGACTGAGAAAGGAGAGGAAGCTGCAGAAGAAAACTTTGATGCTAGAAGAGGTTGATTCTTTTTTTAAAAATATATATATTTTAATTAGAGAAGTTGTGAACTTAAAAACAATCATGCAAAATGTGAAGAATTTTCATACAACACCCCTGCCCTCCACCAACACCTTACATTGTTGTGGAACATTTGTTACAGATTAGAAAAGGTTGATTTTTGAAGTTTAAGGAAACATATAGTACAAGGTGAAGCAGCAAGTGCTGATGAAGAAACTGCAGCAAGTTATCCAAAAGATCTAGCTAAGATAATCAATTGATGAAGGTGGCTACACTAAACAACAGATTATCAATGTAGATGAAACTGTCTTCTTTTGGAAGAAGATGCCATCTAGGATTTTCAGAGCTAGAGTTGATGCCTGTCTTCAAAGCTTTAAAGAACAGGCTGACCCTCTTGTTAGGGGCTAATGTAGCTGGTAACATTAAATTGAAGCGAATGCTCATTTACCATTCTGAAAATCCTAGGGCACTTAAGAATTATGCAAAATCTCTGCCTGTGCTCTATAAATGGAACAACAAAGTTTGGATGACAGCACATATGTTTACAACATGGTCAACATGGTTTACTGAATATTTGAAGCCCACTGTTGAGACCTATTGCTCAGAAAAAAGATTCCGTTCAAATTATTACTGCTCATTGACAGTGTACCTGGTCACCCAAGAGCCCTGATGGAGATGCACAATAAGATTAATGTTTTCCTGCCTGCTAACACAACAACCATTCTACAGCCCATGGATCAGGGAGTCATTTTGACTTTCAGGTCTTATTAGTTAAGAAAAACATTTCAATAAAATAAAAAAACAAAAAATAAACAAAGAAAGAAATACATTTCGTAAGGCTGTGGCCGCCATACATAGTGACTCCTCTGATGGATGTGAGCAAAGTCAATGGAAAACCTTCTGGGAAGGATTCACCATTCTAGATGCCATTTAGAACATTCATGATTCATGGGAGGAGGTCAAAATATCAACATTCACAGGAGTTTGGAAGATGTTGATTCCAACCTTTATTGGTAACTATGAGGGGTTCAAGATTTCAGTGAAGGAAGTAACTGCAGATGTGGTGGAAATAGGAAGAGAACCAGAATTATAAGTGGAGCCTAAAGATGTCATTGAATTGATGAAATCTCATATTAAAAACTTCAACATATTCTCGCTGTCCTGATTTTGTGATAATCAGGGTAGGCTAAACATTCGCTTTATTAGAAAACATGCATGTGTCCCCAGACCTAGTTTTTCTCCTTAGTCCTGGTTTTTAGAATGCTGGTGATAAACCAAGCCTGATTTATTATATGACCATCCTGTATGGGAAATGACTGTAACTCTAGGTATCTTTGGTCAACTTTAAGAGATATAGCAGGGGGACAGATGTGGCTCAGAATGGTTGGGTGTCTGTCTCCCATGTGGAGGGATCTGGGCTCGATTCCCAGGACCTCTCGGTAAAAAGAAAAAAAAAGAAAAATATAGAAGGCACATAGGCCGCCAGGCCCCATGCACAGGTGCATTGTCAGGGTCCATAAGCGGTGCACTGCCAGGCCCTGCCGAGTCACGCAGCAAGATGATGACATAACAGGAGAGTGACACAAGGGACAGCCAAGACGAGACGTGCTGAAAAACCAGGAACTAAGGTGGCGCAGGTAGGAGGACACCTCTCTCCCACATCAGAGGTCCCAAGGAACGAATCCCAGTGAAGACAGGAGGAAAAATATGAGAAGAGAGGGTAGGAAATAGACATAGAGAATTGTCCAGTGAATGGACACAAAAACAGCAAAAACAACGGGGGCGGGGGGTAAAAATGGATAAAAGTAAATAAATAAATCTTTAAAATATATATATTGGCATTGTTACTAGGAAGGAATAAATTCAACCTAAAAAAAAAAAACTTCAACAGATGAGGAGTTGCTTCTTATGGATGAGCAAAGTGGTTTCTTGAGGTGGAATCTATCCCTATTGAAGATGCTGTGGACATTGTTGAAATGACAACAAAAGATTTAGAATATTACATCAATTCAGTTGATAAAGCAGTGGCAGGGTTTGAGAAAATTGACTCTGATTTTGAAAGAAGTTCTACTGTGGGAAATTTCCAGCAAAAGTATTGGAAATAGAGATGGGGTTGGTGTGGGGAGAAATGAGGAGGTATCCTAATCTTTTATAGACTCATTCTAATCTTGAGTAGACTCTCAACTGTGTTCTTGATATTTTTTGGCCAAGTGTCAACTTGCTTTGGCCTCTTTCAAGAAATGAGTGCTCTGAAGTGGGATGAAAGTATTTCCTGCTTTGTCAATTCCAAATGAAGATTTAATAAGGAAGGTGGTGGGATGAGGATGTGGCTCAAGCAATTGAACTCCCGCCTACTACATGGGAGGCCCCTGGTTTGGTTTCTGGTGCCTCCTAAAGAAGACAGGGAGCTGGTATGATGGGCAGCCATGGCAAGCTGACACAAGAGACACAAGAAGAAAAAAAAAGAAAACATAATGAGAGACAACAAAGCAGGGAACTGAGTTTCCCAGTGCTTCCTACAGAGGGCGAGCAAGACAGCGAGCTGATGTGACGGGCAGGGGTGGCAAGCTGACGCAACAAGATGAAAGAACAAGAGACACAAGAAGAAAAACACAATGAGAGACACAACAAAGCAGTGAGGGGGGTAGCTCAAGTGATTAGGAGCCTCCCTCCCATTTCAGAGGTCCTGGGTTTGGTTCCTGGAGCCTCCTAAAGAAACAAGGAAGAGGAACAGACACAGCAAGTGCAAACAATGAGGGGGTGGGGAAAAACAAATAAATAAAATAAATATTAAAAAAAAAATAAGGAAGGTGGCTTGTGTGGGAAACAGACATTGTGGTAAGACTGATTTGGCACTAATGACTGAGGCCTTGTAATAGGCTACTGTTTGTCTCCAGAGTGTGGCTAAACTTCATGGGACGAGCTGCAATGAGAATGGGAAGAGAGTGGGCAAGTAGATGTGGGTAGAAGAGCTAAGCAACTGTTGACAAGGTAGAGGTGAGAGAAAAGATAGCCTGGAGTAGAGTGATTGTGGTAGAAATACAGAGCAGAATGGTTTGAGAGTATATTTCATTTCTTTTTGAAAATACTAATAGTTAAGCCCATAAGATTGACATGAATTGGATTGGCTCTAAAGGACCAGGAAGAGGAAAGAACCTAGAATGAACCTTAAATTTCTGTGTTGCATCACTGGGTGCATCACTGGATGCAATCATGAAGCCAGAGAACAGTGGTAGAGGACCCAGGGTTAGATGGAAAGGTCGTGAGTTTAATTTGGGTTTATTGAATTTAATTTGTTTAGCACATGCCCAATAGTTATTTGGATACCTTTTAATCATCATAACAAGATTACAAGATAAATATTATGGTTATCCTAATTTTCATATGTAAGAAAAGCAAGGTTTAGAAAGCTTGAGTAACTTGCACAATTTTTTTTTTTTTTTTTTTTTTTTAAGATTTTATTTATTTATTCATTTATCCCCCCCTTGCTGCTTGTGCTCACTGGGTCAGCCAACCGCGCCGTGTGGGCGGGCCTGCCTTCACCAGGAGGCCCCGGGAACCGAACCCGGGGCCTCCCATATGGTAAACTGGAGCCCTACTGATTGAGCCACAGCCGCTTCCCATAACTTGCACAATTTGATTCATCTCTTTCATGAAGTTCTTCATGTTCTGGTTTATAACTCAGTTTCCTCTGGGGCTCCTCCTCCCCAACTCAACTGCTAACTGTTGGAACTCCTCAGAACTCTTTACAAAGCCTTTTGTTTTCTCACTATTTACTCTTTCCCTTGGTGAGTTTATCTCTTGATACCCTTATCATCAATATCATTGCCATGCTACCTTCATTCGAGAGTTCTCCCCTGTACATTCAGCCCAAACACACAGCTCAACAACTTCACTGACTGTCTCTCAGGCATCTCAAACATTGGTGACCAACCAGCCAGGTGTGCCATTGACTGAGAGGGTACCCAGACCTCCCTCATGGTCTTTTCCCAAGGCATTATTCAAATAATCTTCAATAAATGCCCAACTCTATCCACCCAATGAATCATGCTAGAAATTTGAGGGTAATGCTTGCCACTCTGTTTGTCTTACCTGAAATCAAAGCCATCATCAAATTGTGTCAGTTCTTTCAAAATATATTTTAAAAGTCTTTATACTTTAAGAATTCTCTAAATGTTCCGCAACCATCCCTTCTCCCATCACTGCTCATAGCATAAAAACCAAAATGCTAAATGTTACTATAGAGGAAATATTTGTTACTGCTCTTGCTGCCCAGTGAGCATCTCTTTTCACATTTCTGGTAACATCTCTGTTACTTCTGATGTACTGTTCCTTCTACCAGCTCCCTGTGGTCCTGGTGAAACTGGAATAATTATTATGCTATTTTCTGCCTAAGAGAAGTGATTAATCCAAAAGCTATGCATTATTTTATACACGCACATAAATATTTTTACACACATAATTTTAAAAGGCTAATATAGAAGATATCAAAATACACAGTGCTTATCTTTCAGTGGAGACATTATAGGCATTTTTCTCTTTATACTTCTCTATATTTTCCAAGCGTTCTACAAAGAAGTAGTGTTGACTTTTTTTTATCAAAAATACATAAATGTTATTATTTTAAAAGATGATGTTTAAAATTTTAATTTTTTAATTTATTGGAGATTTTCTTGGTGTGAGAAATATAATTGTAAAGTAAAAATAAAATTTTAGAGAGCAATCACAGAGCCATGATATTAAAAGAGAAATTATTGTTTAAAATATTACATGAGTATATTCTGCTTCAAAAATTACATTACAGCTCAGACTAAAATCCCATTGAATGCCCTCTCTTCAATTCTAGTATCCAGAGAAAAGCACTACTCTTATAAGTTTGATGTGCTGTTTTTCAGTCCTTTTCTAATAAAGTTACATTTACATAACATGTACCCATAGATTAGATATAACAGGGGTCAGCAAACTACAACCCATGGGTCAAATTCAGCCCATAGCCTGTTTTGGCATATCCCGCAAACTAAGAATGGATTTTACAAAAGAGCATTTGCAATCAATCTGATGATAGAGCATACTAACTTTGAAACCTGATTGAGCTAATTGCTATCCCCCAAAAGATGTATTCATTCTTTTTATCAGTAGATCTATATTATTTAAAAAGTACCCAAATATTATTATCTTTTTAGTTTTGCCAGTAAAAAATGTGTGGAAATTTTTTCTCTCCTGTTATATAAATGCATACATAAATCATCAATTTGCCTGTTTGTACTAAAGCCTAAAGTATTTATTATCTAGTCCATTGCAGGAAAAGTTTGCTGATTTCTGATTTATTACAATGTGTGTGTATGGGTATGTGTGTGTCTATAGAAATTGTAACATACCTTAAATATAGTTCTGCAATTTGTTTTTCTTACTCAACATCTTGGAGATCTTTCTAGGTCAGGACATTTCAGTCTTCCTTATTCTTTTTAGCTGCTGCACTGTATTCCATAATTGTATGTACAATTTAGTAATCCATTCCTATTGAGGAATATTTAAGCTTTAAAAATGCTTCTCCATTAAACATTGATCCTCATTTTGCATGTGTGTATGTTTCTGCATTAAATAATGAGAAATGGGAATGTTGCATTACAGGGTAAGCCCATTAAAATTTTTATTAGATTCTGACAAGTCAGTCTCCAAACTATTTGGAGCAAATTATATTCCCCCAGCAACATATGAGATTATGTTTAATAACAATAGCTATTATCAACTTTGAAAAGTTTTTGCCCATCCAAATAAGTTGATATTTTATCATTTTAATCTGCATTTTTCTTATTATTAATGAGGTTGAGTGTTTTTTCGTATATTTATTGGCCATTTATATTTTCTCTTCTCTCACTTGCTTTGTGAACTTCTTAATTGTCTATCTTTTTTATTATTGATTTGTAGGAATTCTTTATATATTATAGCTATTCATCCTTTGTTTGTTGTATATTTTCTCAGTATTTTCTCCCAGTTTGTGATTTGCTTTTAATTTTGTGTATGATGTATTTTGCCATGAATTTTAAAATTTTGTACCCAGAAGAACTGAGAGCAGTGACACGAACAGACATCTGCACACCAATGTTCATAGCCACATTATTCATCATTGCCAAAAGTTGGAAACAACCCAGGTGTCCATTAACAGATGAATGGATAAACAAACTGTGGTCTATTCACACGATGGAATATTATGCAGCTGTAAGAAGAAATGAAGTCATAAAGCATATGGCAACATGGATGAATCTGGAGGACATTATGTTGAGTGAAGCAAGCCAGACACAAAAGGACAAATAGTGTATGAATGCATTACTATGAACCAAATATATTGTGTAATATATTGTTTGATTCATACACACACAAAAAACAAAACAACAAAAAAAATTTACATGTATCCATTACATTTAATTGAGAAATGTATATATTTATTCATCTGTGTTTACTTTTTAGTTTTTTATTGCTTATGTTTTCAATTATTAAATGTACAAAATAAAGTTAAAAAAATAAATAAATAAAAAGAATAAAAAAAATTTTTTTGATGTAACCAAATGTATCAATCTTCCCTCATGGTTAATTGATTTTTATTTCTGTTTTTCCTACTCCACGTTTTTAAGTAGATATATGTTATACTTTCTTTTATAATATTATATTTCTGATTTTTATATTTAGGACTTTATTCCATTTAGAATTTATTGTTTTGAAAGCTGTGAAGTAAGAAGATCTAGGTTTTTATCCCCCTCAAATGGGTAAGCTATTGCTTCTGCAACTTTTATGGCATAGTTGATTCAAGAATGTGCAATTATTTGAATATTGTATTGTAATTTTGTCATTATTTCACAAAATGAATAGAAAATGGAAAATACTAATGATTAAAAACACAATCTTATTATCATACTCCATTTGCAACCAGGTAGGAAATAATTAGGTGTGCTGACAGTGATCAGTCTTTATCTTCAATCTGATGCTTGTCAGATTTAAGCAGGGCAACTGTGCATTCACATCTGAAGGAAAAAATCATGTTAAAGAACCTGTTCAAGAATGCTGGGAACAGCGTTATTGCTATCGCAACACTAACAAATAAGCTTTCTTCAAAAACATTTATGAGGCAATCAGGGAAATGTACTGCATATTTAATGGTATTGTGGCTATTTTTTATTTTATTTTATTTTTTTAGAGATATACACTGAAATGTTTTGGGATAAACTGATATGATGTTTGGAATTTGCTTAAAAATAATCTCTATGGAAGAGGGAAGTGGGTAAGAGTATGGATGAAACAAGATTGGCCATGAGTTTGAAATTATTAATGCTGGGTGATGGATTCATGATGGTTGTAAGCGATTTTATTTTCTAAAAATGGCCTCAACAATATCTTCCAGCCCAAATAGTCTTCTGTAATTTGACCTTTCCATCCTCCCATAGAAAGGTGTGGGCCTACGTCCCTGCCCTTTAAATATTAGGCAGGCTTATAACTATTTTATTTATTTATTTTTAATTTTTTAATTTTTAAAAGATACTTAACTAGTAAGACACGGGAATCTCTTCTCCAGAAAAATAGCTAGAGGACAGGCTGAAACAGCCTCGAAAAAGATCTTCTAGGCTTTAGGACAGCAGGGGAAGGCTGCACACCACCCAGAGGAGAGAGGGACAAAAGAGGGAAATCGCAAAAACAGAACCGTGAGTTGGAACCAGAAGCGGCGGCTGCTGCCAGCACCCTCTCCCGCACTCTTCAAAATTCTCAGGCCTCTGGGCCTGCGACGACAGACAAAGGGGGATCCAGGGATCTACCACTCCTGGAAAGGGGAGAGAGAGGGACACAGCCCTAGGCTGACTCAGGTTCTGACCTGTAAATTTGGGCTGCGGAGCCCCATGGACCCTTCCACAGGGCGGTTTGCCCTGGGAGCCTAGGAAGGACTGGAGAAATCCGACCCTCGCAACCTTCTTCTCTTTTTCTTTTTTTTTTTTTTAAAGATTTTATTTATTTATTCATTTAACCCCCCCTTGCTGCCCGTGCTCGCCGGGTCAGCCAACCACGCCGCGCGGGCAGGCCCACCTTCACCAGGAGGCCCCGGGAACCGAACCTGGGGCCTCCCATATGGTAAACGGGAGCCCCACTGATTGAGCCACAGCCGCTTCCCAACTAGCCTGGACTAATTGTTGAGGATTCCACAGGAGAGGGGAGAGAGAGCCTGGGGCTGACCCTGCTTTGGACTCCCAGGTTTGGTCTGCCCTGTCCCGAGAGCTCTTCCAGGCTGGGTGGAGCTGCGCCATTGTTTGCCTTGGAGCCTGCAAGGGGCTAAAGATATACAAACCTCCCAATCTCCTCCTCTACTAACAGGGACTGATTGTTGAGGATTCAGAAGGGAGGGGAAATAATTCCTAGCTGGGAAAAGAGGGGCGCTACAAGAGAAGTCTGAAGAACTGTCTCAGAAAGTTTGAATTACAAGACTCTTAGCACCCAGACAGGAAGCTCTATCACATTGATCTGGCCTGTGTCACAACAAATATGCTCCGACCAGGCATTGAAATGAGAGCTGCCAACAAGTGCCATCTCCTGACAGACCAAGGAATGCACATAAGAAAATTAATAAGTAGGAGAGGCTTTTCCTGGCCTCTATAGCCTCCCTGCCCAAGGCCCTAGGAAACGACTCTACAACCAATTACTGGGTACAGTGCCCAGTTTTGAGCAACCAGCAGAACAATCCTAACAATCAAGGTTGAGCCAAAAATCAAAGAGCGGTGGTAACTCACAGCCTCCTGCCACTAAAACCCCATAAAAGAGAAAGATATAGAGCATCTTAGTAAAATACAACCTAACCAGATGCCTAAGCACCAGCAAAAAATTAAAAGTCATACTAAGAAAATAGAAGACATGGCCCAAGAAAAGGAATACAGCAAAGTCCCAGAAGAGATGCAGAATTTGAGAGAACTAATCAGTGAGATGAGCACAAATTTCCAAAATCAAATTAAAGAGATGAAAAAGAATATAGTTAAAGAGTTAAATGACATCAAGAAGACATTGAGCGAACGCACAAAAGAATTTGAAATCCTGAACAGAAAAGTAACGGAGTTCATGGGAATGAAAGACACAATAGGTGAGGTCAAAAATACATTTGAGGCCTACAACAGCAGACTTGAAATGATAGAAGAAAAAATAAGTGATACCGAAGACAGAGCAGCTAAAATTGAAGAGAGAAAAGAACAGAGAGAGAAAAGAATGGAAAAAATTGAGCAGGGGCTCAGAGAGTTGAATGACAATACAAAACACAACAACATACATGTCATGGGAGTTCCAGAAGGAGAAGAGAAAGGAAAAGGGGCAGAAAGAGTATTTGAGGAAATAATAGCTGAAAATTTCCCAACTCTCACGAAAGAAATGAACTTACATGTCAAAGAAGCAACCGTACCCCAATGAGAATGAATCCAAATAGACCTATGCCAAGACACATATAATTCAGAATGTCAAATGTAAAAGATAAAGAGAAAATTCTCAGAGCAGCAAGAGAGAAGCAAACGATCACGTACAAAGGATGTCCAGTAAGACTTTGTGCAGATTTCTCTTCATAAACCATGGAGGCGAGAAAACAGTGGTATGATACAATTAGGAAACTGAAAGAGAAAAACTGCCAGCTGAGAATTCTTTATCCAGCAAAACTGTCCTTCAAATATGAAGGTGAATATAAAGTATTCACAAACAACCAGAAACTAAGAGAGTTTGCAAAAAAGAATCCACCTTTGCAGGAATATTAAAGCAAGCCTTAGAACCTGAAGGAAAGAGAGAGGAGAGAGAGGCTTGGAGGAGACTATAGAAGAAAGAAAAGCAAAAAGGATAAGCAAGAGAGTAAAAAGAGAGACAAAAATAAGATGACATATGAAAACCAAAGAATAAAATGGAGGAAATAAATAATGCATTTTCAGTAATATCATTGAATGTGATTGGATTAAATTCCCCAATCAAAAGATACAGGCTGGCAGAGTGTATAAAAAAACATGAGCCATCCATATGCTGCTTACAAGAAACTCACCTCAGACCCAGGGATACAAACTAGCTGAAAGTAAAAGCTTAGAAAAAGATACACCACGCAAATAGTAAACAGAAAAGAGCAGGGGTAGCTATACTAATATCAGACAAAACAGACTTTAAATGCAAAAAAGTGATAAGAGATGCGGAGGGAATTATATATTAATAAAAGGGACAATCCTCCAGGAAGATATAACAGTCATAAATATCTATGCACCTAACCTGGGTGCCCCAAAATATATGAGACAAACTCTGGCAAAACTGAAGGGAGAAACAGACATTTCCACAATAATCGTTGGAGACTTCAACACCCCCCTCACATCATTAGATAGAACAACTAGACAGAAGATCAACAAGGAAACAGAGAACTTGAACAATATGATAAACAAGTTAGACCTAACAGACATATACAGATCACTGCATCCAAACTCAGCGGGTTATACATTCTTCTGAATTGCCAATGGATCTTTCTCCAGGATAGACCACGTTAGGTCACAATACAGCTCTCAATAAATATAAAAAGATTGAAATTATACAAAGCACCTTCTCAGATCTTAATGGAATGAAACTAGAAATCAATAACAGACAGGAAAAAAGTGAATTTGCAACTGTGTGGAGACTGAACAACACACTCCTAAATATTCAGTGGGTCAAAGAAGAAATTGCAAGTGAAATCAGTAAATATATTGAGACAAATGAAAATGAGAACAGAACATATCAAAACTTATGGGATACAGCGAAGGCAATCTTGAGAGGGAAATTTATAGCCCTAAATGCCTATATTAAAAAACAAGAAAGAGCTAAACTCAAAGATTTAACTGAACAACTTGAGAAACTAGAAAAAGAACAGCAAACCAATCCCAAAGCAAAAAGAAGGAAAGAAATAATAAAGATTAGAGCAGAAATAAATGAAAATGAGAACAGAAAAACAATAGAGAAAGTCAACAAAACCAAAAGCTGGTTATTTGAGAAGATCAATCAAATTGACAAAACCCTCACTAGACTAACAAAGAAAAAAAAGAGAGAAGAAGCAGATAAATACAATCAGAAATGAAAGGGGGGAAATTACAAATGACCTCACAGAAATGAAAAGAATCATAGGAGGATATTATGAAAAACTATATGCCAACAAATTAGACAACCTAGATGAAATGGACAAATTTCTAGAAACACATAACCAACCTACACTGACACAACAAGAAATACAAGAACTTAACAAAGCAATGACAATTAAGGAGGTTGAATCCGTCATCAAAAATCACCCAGCAAAGAAAAGTCCAGGACCAGATGGCTTCACATGTGAATTCTACCAAGCATTTCAAAAAAGAATAGGGTCGGATGTGGCTCAACTGGTTGGGCGTCCGTCTCCCATATGGAGGGACCTGGGTTCGATCCCCGGGACCTCCCGGTAAAAAAAAAAAAAAAAAAAAAGAATTAATACCAATCCTGTTTAAACTCTTCCAAAAACTTGAGGAGGAGGGAAAATTACCCAACACATTTATGAAGCCAACATCACCCTAATACCAAAGCCAGATATAGATTCCACAAGAAAAGAAAATTACAGACCAATCTCTCTAACGAACATAGATGCAAAATACTCAACAAAATACTTGCAAATCGAACCCAACAGCATATCAAAAGACTTATACATCATGACCAAGTGGGATGTATTCCTGGTATGCAAGGCTGGTTCAACATAAGAAAATCAATCAATGTAATACACCACATTAACAAATTGAAGGGAAAAAACACATGATCATTTCAAATGATGCAGAAAAGGCATTTGACAAAATCTAACATCCTTTTTTGATTAAAAAAAACACTTCAAAAGATAGGAATAGAGGGAAAATTCCTCAATATGATAAAAGGCATATATGAAAAACCCACAGCCAACATCATACTCAATGGGAAAAGATTGAAAACTTTCCACCTAAGATCAGGAACAAGACAAGGATGCCCACTGTCACCACTGTTAATCAATATTGTACTAGAAGTTCTAGCCAGGGCAATTAGACAAGAAAAAAAACAAATTAAAGGCATCCAAATAGGAAAAGAGGAAGTAAAATTCTCACTGTTTGCTGATGACATGATCCTACACTTAGAAAATCCTGAAGTATCCACAACAAAGCTACTTGAGCTAATAAGTGAGTTCAGCAAAGTGGCAAGATATAACATCAACATGCAAAAATCAGTAATGTTTTTCTATACTAGTACTGAACAATCTGAGGAGGAAATCAGGAGGAAAATTCCATTTTCAATAGCAACAAAAAGACACAAATACCTAGGAGTTCATTTAACCAAAGAAGTACAGGACCAATATGCAGAAAACTACAAAACAATGCTAAAAAAAATTTAAAAAGACCTAAACAAATGGAAAGACATTCCATGTTCATGGATTGGAAGAATAAATATCGTGAAGATGTCAATCTTGCACAAACTGATTTATAGATTCAATGCAATACCAATCAAAATCCCAACAGCTTACTTTACAGAATTAGAGAAGGCAATTACCAAATTCATCTGGAAGGGTAAGTGCACCCGAATACCCAAAAGCATTCTAAAAAAGAAGAGTAATGTGGGAAGAATTTCACTGCCTAACTTTGAAACATATTACAAAGCCACAGTGGTCAAAACAGCATTGTACTGGCATAAAGATAGACACATCGATAAGTGGAATAGAATTGAGAATCCAGAAATATACCCTCACCTATACAGTCAAATGGTTTTTGACAAACCTACCAAGCCCACGCTAATGGGAAAGAACAGTCTCTTCAACAAATGGTGTTGGGAGAACTGGATATCTATAACCAAAAGAATGAAAGAGGACCCCTATCTCACCCCCTATACAAGAATCAACTCAAAAAGGATCAAAGATCTAAATATAAAAGCCAGGACCATAAAATACTAGAAGAAAATGTAGGGAAACATCTTCAAGACCTTGTAGTAGGTGATGGTTTCTTGGACCTTACACCCAAAGCACGTGCAACAAAAGAAAAAGTAGATAAATGGGACCTCCTCAAAATTAAACACTTTTGCACCTCACAGGACTTTGTGAAAAGAGTGAAAAGGCAGCGAACTCAATGGGAAAAAATATTTGGAAATCACATATCTGTTAAGGGTTTAATATCCAGGATATATAAAGAGATGTTACAACTCAACAATAAAAAGACAAATGACAAAATTAAAAAATGAGCGAAAGACTTGAATAGACATTTCTCTGAAGATGAAATACAAATGGCAAAAAAAAACACATGAAGAAATGCTCAGCCTCACTCATGATTAGGGAAATGCAAATCAAAACTACAATGAGATATCATTTCACACCTATCAGAATGGCCACTATTAAAAAGACAGAGAACTACAAGTGTTGGAGAGGATGTGGAGAGATAGGAACACTTCTTCCCTGTTAGTGGGAATGCAGGATGGTACAACCACTATGGAGGACTGTTTGGCAATTCCTAAAGAAGTTGAATATAGACTTGCCACATGACCCTGCTATACCACTACTGGGTATATACCCAGAAGAACTGAGAGCAGTGACACGAACAAACATCTGCACACCGATGTTCATAGCAACATTATTCACCATTGCCAAAAGTTGGAAACCACCCAGGTGTCCATCAACAGATGAATGGATAAACAAACTGTGGTCTATTCACACGATGGAATATTATGCCTCTGTAAGAAGAAATGAAGTCATAAAGCATATGGCAACATGAATGAACCTGGAGGACATTATGTTGAGTGAAGCAAGCCAGACACAAAAGGACAAATACTGTATGAATGTGTTACTATGAACCAAATATATTGTGTAACATATTGTTTGATAAAAAAAAAAATTATATGTATCTATTACAAAAAAAAAAAAATACTTAGATTACATAAAGGTTACACAAAAAATATAGGGATTCCCATACGCCCCACCTCCCACACCTCCCACAACCTCCCACATAAACATCCTTCATCAGCGTGGCAACTATTTTAATCAATGATAGTATAGTGAAAGTGACTCTATGGAACTGACAAGGCAGGATCATAAAAGGCCTCACAGCTTCTACCTGATTCTCTTGGTGCATTTGCTCTCCAGACACTTCCTCTCAGGATGTCCTCTGTGGAACACAGCTGCCATGTTGTGAGAAGCCCAAGTCAATGGAGAGGCCACGGGTAGATTCTCCAGTCACCGGACCCAGCTGAGCCCAGCCTTCAAGCCATCCCAGCCCGGGAACCAGACATCTGAGAAGAAACCTCCAGATGATTCCAGCCCTAGTGACTTAAGTCACACCAGCCGTTCTAGTCTTTCCACTTGAGGTCCCAGGAGTTCTAAAGCAGAAACAAGCCCTCCTCGCTCTGCACTGTCCCAGCTCGTGACCTTCAGAATCCATGTGTGATAAGATGACATGAGTGATAAGATGACACAAAGTTTGGGGTGTAACAAGCCACCATCTAGTACACAGCAATAGATAAATGGGAATAGGGTTTGTTATACTATTCTATCTCCTTTTGTATATATTTGGAATTGTCCATAACAAAAAGTAAAAAAATGAAGAAGAAAATAAATTTATGGTTATTAAAAAAGAATGCTAGGAGCCGATGTGGCTCAAGCAGTTGAGCACCTGCTTCCCACATGGGAGGTCCTGGGTTCGGTTACTGGTGCCTCCTAAAAACAAAACAAAACAAACAAACAACAAGCAAAACAAACAAACAAAAATCAACTCAGGGAAGCTGATGTGGCTCAGTGGCTGAGCGCCAGCTTCCCACATACAAGGTCCTGGTACCTCAAAAATAAAAAAAAAAGGAATGCTAGAAACACATCAGATTTGTCTAAAAGGTGAAATGCAATTATGGATTTTGCCATAGCTTTTGCTCTCAGGGGACAGAATCCCTTCATTATGATATAGAAAACTTTCACAGATTCCTGGTTCATATACAAGCAGCATGTGTGAAAGTCGGAGACTGTTTACATGAACTTTCTTGTATTAAACTGGAGAGGAGAGAATATGTTGAGATGGCCCATAGGCAGACTCCAATATTTGGAGTGAAAGGGTTAAATTAAGAATAAATGGCAGCTTCTGGTAGATTTCTAGTTAATTCGCAGAGAAGCAGCCCAAACCCTACTTCTTCATTAAAGCTGGTATTAGGGAATTTTTTTTTCATCATATTCATTAACCTCGCAGGAGTCCAGCAGAATAGGCAGATCAAGTTAAAGACCTCTGTGCTTCTGTTTCCTTCTCTTTGTTACCTGTATTTATGGAGACTATATTTTGTTTTTAAATATATTTTGTTTGAAAATAGCTTTATTTTATTTCTGATTATGAAGGAAATACATGCTCATTTAAAAATTTTAGAATATATAGAAAAAGGAATTGAGAAGAAAATAAATAGCTCCATAATCTTACATCCTGCAAATAATTAGCAAAATTGGTATAATCTTTTTGTATATATGCTTCCATACTTTTTTCCTATGGATGGACACACACACACATTAATTCTAAGAAAAAATGGGATCACATCATACACTTAATAAAGAAAATGTCTTTTCATCCAAAAACTCTATTTCAATGAGAATTTTCTGCCGTATTCAATGTGCAGCAGAATAAAACTTTGGAGCAGTGGTTCTCAAAGTTTTTTGTCTCAGGACCCTTTTACATGTTGAAAATTATTGAGGAAATTTTTATGTGGGTTATATTTGTCTATATATGACATACTAGAAACTGCAATTGAGAATTTAAATATTGTTATTAATTAATTTAAAATGCAGGTAGTAAACACATTTCATATTAATATAAATATCAGATGTTATGAAAAATACATATATTTTTTAAAACAGAAAAAAAATATTAGTGAGAATGATGATGTTGTTTTACATTTCTGCAAAACTCTTATACTAGAAGGCAGCTGGATTTTTCACATCTGCTTCTGCAGTCCATCTGTTATGACATTACGTGATATACAGCCTCTGGAAAACCACACAGTACTCCTGTTCTCAAGAGGATGAGGGTGAAAGAACAAACAACATCTCAGTGTTATTTTGAAAAGAGTTTTGACCTTGCAGACTTCCTGCAAGGGTCTCATTTTGAGAACAGTGCTTTAGCAATATTAATCTATGTCCTTTTTTTTCTTTCTAAGTCTCTTTTGAACAAGTAACCAGCAAGGCTTATCAGCACAGGAGAGAGATGTGACGAGGCAGAAAGTAAAAGAAAACTTTCATTTCCAAAAGCCTAAACCAAAATCCATTAAGGAGGTTATGTGGGGTACATCAGACTCAATATTTCACTGTGGTGCAATTTCCCAACCTTGTGCTCGTCTCAGCACACATAGAATATAATAGCATTTGTAGGACACACTGGGGAAAACTAGTGCTTTGGGGAAATCTATATGCATTTGGTGAAAAATGTATTGCATTTTGTATGTTATATAGTTATGAAAAGAGAAAAAAAATACAGAGAGATATTGGATTTGTACACAATTTTCTATTTTTTAGTTTCTTAAAAAAGCTTGAGCTTACTTCTGTGAACATAACTTAGTATCAAGTGTTATACTTAAAATGGGTACCCATGATCTTGATCAAGAGCTTTAAATGATGATCTCTCCCATTTTTTGACAAAAACTTTGCTCATACAAGTAAAAATAAAATTTTATTAAAAATTTTTTTTAATTAAAAAATTTTTTTAAAAAAAACTTTTAATGAACAACCATTCATTTGGAGTAATGAAAACATTCTAAAATTGACTGAGGTGATGACAGCACAACTCTGTGATGAAAATGAGAGCCACTGAGTGAACACTTTGAATGGAGTGTACAAAGCATGGGACTGTGTAACACAAGGAATCCAGTGATGGAAGATGGACTGTGGTTAACAGGACAAATATGAGAACGTTCTCTCATGAACCATAACAAATATATAATACAAATACAGGGGGTTTATAATCGGGTAGATTGAGGGAAATACATCAAATATAAGATATGAACTACAGTTAGTGTTTTGGTTTGACAATGCTCTTTCATAGTTTGTAACAAATGTTTTACAACAATACAAGGTGTTGATGGTGGGGTGACGTATGGGAGCCCTGTATGATAATATGCATGTTTTCTTTGTAAGTTCACAATTTCTGCTATACACTTATTGTTTATGTATGTGCATGTATGAATGATATACTTCAATAAAATTTTATTTTAAAACTCAGGTAGGTGTAGCTCAGTGGTTGAGCACCGGCTTCCCACATGTGAGGTCATGGGTTCAATCCTCAGCCCCGGTAACTCAAAAAATATAAATAAATGAATGAATGAATGAATAAATAAATATATATATTTTAAATCAGTGTCTCTTGCCTGGAGCACGCCCGCACTCATGTCTCCAGTGTATACTTTCCCTTTCTCTTGTTTTCTTGTTTCTCAATAAACTCTTTACTAACTTGTCTTAAAAAAAAAAAAATTAAATATTTAAAAGATAGAAAAACAACCATTCAAAATTTTAAAGCTATAATTATATTTTAAAATCTTACGGCTTTTCCTCTACTTTCGTGACAGATATAATGTTGATTTTTTTGTGATAAAGTGAATGGATTTTAATTACATTTGAACTTTTTCATATAAAATATTTCAAAACAATGATGAAGCCACCATTAGCAGAAAAAGGCTTGCAGGTGACCAAGGGGCAGATCGACCAAAGATGTTCCAGCTGACACCTGTGTGGACCCGAAGAACAGGTCTGCCAATCCCCTACTTGCCCCCCACCTCACCCCCAATGTACACACCACACCTTGGCATGATGTAAGTGCCTGAGAACTCAGCTATAACCTGGCAGAAGAGGGAAAACTCTCAATTGGCTGAGATTGCTTCTATCCCCCCAAGGGAATGGGGCCCAAATATAAAAATTCAGTTGTTATAGAAATGTTTTAAAAGTCTTATATTTAGTGCATACCTGAATTTGTGGTCTGAGATGCATTTCTGTCTCAGTGTTTACTTAGCATGCACTATGATAAACAACACTTCCATAAACTTTCTTCCTCATACATTTTTTTTCAGTTTGGATAGGATTGTTTCTTTAGATTAAGTTGCTGCAGTAGATTTGCTGAGTCAAAGTGTATGTACCATCTATCTACCCATCATCTCTCTATCATGTTTTGCTTTTATTTTTAAAAGGTCTCTTATATATGTCAGTAGAATAATCATAAAAATTTTGTGTCTATTGGTCATTATTTTTTCCCTAATTCTATTATAAAAATTTAAAACATACATTCAGGCAGAAAGAATTCTACAGTGAATACCCGCATATCTACCATCTAGTTTCTATAATTAGTATTTTGTTATGTTTGCTCTATCATGTATTTTTTTCAGAGATTTATTTTATTTATTTATTTCTCCCCACCCCCTCGTTGTTTGCATTTGCTATGTCTGCTTCTTGCGTGCTGGTCTTCTTTTCAGGAGGCACTGGGAACCAAACCCAGGACCCCCAATGTGGGAAGGAGGAAGGAGCCACCTCCACTCCCTGCTTTTGTTTTCTTTCATTCTGTTTTCCTCGTGTCTCTTGTTGCATCATCTTGTTGCATCAGCTCGCCACTCCTGCCCATCGTGTCAGCTCCCTGTCTTGCTCATCTTCTTTAGGAGGCACCAGGCACTCAACCTGGGACCTCCCATGTGGTAGGCAGGAGCTCAATCTCTTGAGCCACATCTGCTTCCCTCTATCATGTATTAATCCATCTAACCATCCCTCTATCCATCCATCAACCTGTCTTATTTTTTAATTGACATACAATTTACATAAAATAAAATTCACCCTTTTAAAGTATACAATTCAGTGGTTTTTAGTGTATTTTAAAAGTTGTGTAACCATCACCACCATCTAACTCCAGAATATTTTCATCACCCCAAAAAGAAACATGTACCCATTAAGCAATCACTCCCCATTTTCCCCTTCTCCCAGTCCCTGGTAACTACTAATCTACTTTTGTTTCTATGGATTTTCCTATTCTGGATACTTCATCTAAATGGAATCACACACTATGTGACCTTTTGTGTCTGATTTTTTTCATTTAGCACAATATTTTCAAGATTCATCCATGTTATAGCATATATCAGAACTTCATTCCTTTTTATGACTGAATAATATTCCATTGTATGCATATACTACATTTTATCTATTCATTTGATGATGGACATTTGTGTTATTTCTACTTTCTGGCTATTGTGAATAAATGCTGCTATGATCATTCATGTATAAGCTTTTGTGTAGATATATGTTTTCGGTTCCCTAGAGTATATAGCTAGAAGTGGAATTACTGGGTCATATAGTAACTCTATGTTTAATTTTCAGGAACTGCCAAACTGTTTTCAAAGTACTGAACCATTTTACATTCCCCTAGCAATATATGAGAATTTCAATTTCTCCACATCGTTGCCAACAGATATTACTGTCTGTGTTTTGATTATAGCCATCTTAGTTGTTTTGATTTGCAATTCCGTAATAACCAATGATATTGAGCATCTTTTCATGAGCTTATTGGCCCTTTATCTTCTTTGTGGAAATGTTCATTCAAATGTCTTACCCTTTCTTTTTTGGTGTATTTTGATAAGAGCTACAGACAATAGTACATTTCACCCTTAAAGACCTCAACATGCATACCATAACTAGAATTCAAAATTTTCTTATGGTTCTTTTTGTTTTTAAGGAAAATTTACACAGAGTGAAATGCAAAAATATTAAGCATACCATTGGATAAATTTTGACAAATGCATAAACCACACCTCTATCATACCAGAAAATTCTTTCAAGCCTTTCCTTCCCAGTAAATCTCCATTTCCACACACTAACAGCAACCATTTTTCTGATTTTGTTCAGCATAAATTAGTTTAGCCTGCTCTACAACTCAGATAAATACAACTGCTCAGTATATACTCTCTTGGGTAAGACTCCTTACACTCAGCATAATGTTTTTAAAATTAATTCAGGTTGTTGTATGTGACAGAGTTCATTTTTTTTCCAATAAAATTATTTTATTATTAAAAGATTATTAAAAATAATTTATTAATATTATTTTTTAATATTACAATACAAATGGTGTATGATTGTGCTGCTATGAACTAAATGTATTGTGTAATCTTATGGAGTTAACTTGAATATGGGTATCCAGAAAATAGAATGAGGTTAGAGAATGGAAAGTTGAGGGTTAACTTGTGCAGAATTGGTAAAAAGATGTGTGTTAATCTTTGGAAATGAATAGAAAAGGTGAAAGCACAACATAATGTTTGTAACTAGCATTGCTATTTATATGACAGTGGTTTAAAGGGAAAGTCTAAGGACATGTATATTACTAAAGGGAAAGCTGAAGAATGTAACACGGGACTTTTTAGCATAGTAAAATCACAGGTCAAATATGACTATGGGTAAAATTGCATATATAGGACCATTTTTCTTTGAAACTGAACAAATGTATGTTGGTGCTACAAGATGTTAATATCAGAAAACAACAACAACAACAACAACAAAAACAGTAAGTTAAGTGAAAGAAACCAGAAACAAAGTATTACATATTGTATGATTCCATTTATATAAGATGTAAATATAAGCCAATTTATAAAGATGAAATTAGATTGGTGGTTATGTAGGGCTGGGGAAGGATAGAGGGACTGAGAGGTGACTGCTAAGGGGTATGGAGTTTTTCTCTTTGGAGTAAACTGTTTTAAAATTTTTTGTGGTGATTAACGCACAACATTGTGATTATACTAAAACCAATTGGTTATACACTTTGGATGGATCATATGGTATGTGAATGTATCTCAATAAAACTGCTTAAAAAATAAATACATGTAACAATAATAGCCAGAAATAGCAGCTATGTATGGCAGGGGAAGCATAGAGAGATTGAAAGCTGAAGAATTTTCTTGTTCGTTTGTCTGGTTTTTTGTTTATTATTATTATGGAAATAATGAAAATGCTCTAAAAATGGTTGAAGTGATGAGTACACAACTATGTAATTATACCAATTACCATTGATTGTACATTTTGGATGAATTGTATGCTTTATTAATATGTATCAATAAAATTGATTTGCTGTAAAAAGTGGGTGTTAAAATTTTCTAGGTTTTTAAAAAGAATTACATGTTTTAAAAATCATGACTTACTTCTTAAAAGCATAAGAAATAATTAGGGTATTGAATACTTAAAAACTAATTTCTAAAATGAAAATAACTTCCTCTCTGTGCACAAAAACCACTCATGAGAATATAAAAGAAAAACTTGCTGTTACAATATATATTGCCACATTGCAGAAAACTGCTTTAGACAAGAAGTGAGGGGGGGCAGGTTGTGTGAAAAAGGGCTACCAGGCACCAAATTAGAACAGGAGCCTGCTCCTCTTGCTCAAATCCCGTATTTGCCATTTTTTAGCCTTAGTCCCAAGTTCAAACGCAAACATTTATCTGTGAAGTCCTTGCTTCTTTATGACACATGCCCTACACACTGATACCTCAATGTCAAAGTCCAGAGTTAATCAATTTGCTATACTGGCCTTCCTGTAAACACACTTTAAAACTTACCATCAGTATGTGACCTCGCAAATATGGCTTCCACCTTGGCTGAGACTTTTTGCTTTTGCATTATTTATCTGGCTATTTATTCCACCCAGATTCTTCTTTGTACTCCCTGGGTGCAAATTAGAACTTTTGGAAGCAGCCTGAAATCTTTCAGTCACTAGGGTCCCATTTACCCTCATTTAGCAGAAAAATAATTCCATAAATGGTACCCTGGTGGCCTGAGTAAATGTATGCCCCTTTCAAATGGCTTAATTTGCAGCCTGAGGATGATTTAGCCACCCAGCAACATCTAGAATTCAATTTTTATTTATCTCATTAATTAACTTTCTAGTTACTTTGATAACTATTCTCAGAGTACTCACATCATATTGCTTGGATAAGGGAAATATAATACTAAAGCCACTGAGCTAATATGAGCTATTTCAAGGTGTTGTATGAGAATACATATTCATATGCAAGAAGCATCATTTCTTAAATCTGACGGTCATGATATTCCTAAGTGCCGGCAGTTTAAGAATTATGTTAATTTCACAATAAAGTTACAGAGTCTTTGCTCCCTGGGATCTTGTCATGTACACACTCAGGCGTGCTTGCCCACCCCTCATGTCTCAAAGAAGCCTTCCTCCAATGCATCCACAGGGTTGCCTCTGTGCAGTGCTTTTGGACTATGGGACTTCCACTGTTTCCTGGTCACAGCTGATTGACCAAGGATGGGAATCGAATCTAAACTTGGGCACTCTTTGCCAGGAATTTGGAAATGGGACTTAGAGACTGTAGAAGTGTCTGCTGATATCCAATGGGGAGGCTATGTGAAGGGGGTTTCTGAGGATTCTGTTGAAGGGCATCCATCCTGTACCACAGGTTGGTAGAGGTGGACAATCCCATCTGCAAAGAGAGAATGAAATAGCCGTGCAGAGCAAAGATACATCAAGAGGCTATAAGCCCAGGCCGGAGATGGAGTAGCTGCCTTGGTTTTTTAAAGCTTTCTGGTTCCTCGTTCCATTCCCTTGCATACCTGGGTGGTATCCTATCCTTGGGATCTATTAATATCCGTGCATTTTATAATAAATCTTCCCTTTCATCATAGGTCCCTTGCTTGGGTTTCTTCTACTTATAAGCCAAATAACTCTAACTAAGAAATTAAGGCCATTTACTAATATTAGTCAAGTCACAGGATTTGAATCTTAAGGAAAAAATAACTTATTTAGGACAAAAATAATATAATATTTTTTAAAAAATTGTTTTGAAATAATTTCCAACTTACAGGAAAGTTGCAAAAAACTAATTTAGAAATAACACAGAGAACTCCAATATACTTCCTACCCAGATTTACCAACTTTGAACATTTTACCACATTTGTTCCATCTATCTGTCTGTCTGTCTGTCTATCTATCTATCTATCTATCAACTAAACATTTGAGAGTAGGTTGAATACATCATGCTACTTTAACACTTAATACTTTCATGTATATTTCCTAATAACAAGAATATTCACTTAGGTAACCATATTAAGTACAATCATCAAGTTCAAGAAATTTAATGTTGAATATAAGCATAGAGTCTATATTCTAATTTTTTCAATTGTTCCAATAATGTCCTTTTGGGTATTTTCTCCTCTCTATTAGATCCAATTAAAGATCAGGTATTGCATTTAATTGCCATTGTCGCTTTACATTCCCTTTTTTCATGACTGTGGTAATTAATATACAATGTAAAATTTCCCATGTCAACCATTCCCAAGCATACAATTAAGTGGTGTTTATCCCATTCACAATGTTGTTCTTCCATCACCACCGTCCATTACTGAAATTTTTCCATTACCCCAAACAGAGACTCCGCACTTCTTATGCATTAATTCCCCATTGTCCCTCCTCCCTCAGCCCCTGGTAACCTGTAATCTACTCCCTGTCAATGGATTTGCATATTCTAGCTACTTCATATAAGCAGAATCATACAATAGCTGTCCTTTGGGTCTGGCTTATTTCACTCAACATGATATCCTCAAGGTTTACCCATGTTGTAGCATGTAGTAGAACTCTATTCCTTTTTATGGCTGAATAATATTCCATTGTGTGTGTGTGTGTGTGTATCACATTTTTTTTATCCATTCATCGATTGAGGGACACTTGGGTTGCTTCCACCTTTTGGCTATTGTGAATAATGCTGTTATGAACAGTGGCAAACAAATATCTTTGGAGACCCTGCTTTCAATTCTTTTTGGATATATACCTAGAAGTGGAATTGCTGGGTCATATGATAGTTCTATGTTTAACTAGTTGAGGAAATATCAAACTGTTTTCCATAGCAGCTGCATCATTTTATATTAGCACCAAAAATGTACATATGAGATTTCCTTATTTTCCATAATAGCCATTATAACGGGTGTGAGATGGTATCTAATTGTGTTTTTGTTTTAAAATCACCCTATTTATTGTTGAAATTTAAAAATAAAAAGTACTTAAATATAATGGTGAACATACATGGCAAAACAGAATCATAAAATTAAATGTTGAATTAAGTAGTGAGCTGAATGTTTGGGTCTCTAAATTGGCTTTGAACCCAAACTGCTTAAAAATGGGTATGTTTGCAGTTAAGGACAATTGACTTCCAGGTGAGAGAATGGTTGAAGTTGTTTCAGTTGAACTTCCAGGGAAATTCTCTCCTCAAGAACATCCTTTAATTGTTGCTGCAATTCACCAATCGGCCAAAACTTGGTTTCCTTATTGCATCTAATGATGCCTGAATAGCTTTCATATCTTTCCTGACAGATCTAGGAATAGAAGTTTGTGAGGCAAGAACAGAAGCTAAGACACCCGTCTTTTATATATGTTCATCGACTTCTGACCTTAATTCATCTTCTGATTTGTTTTCTTTATTAGAGAAGTTTTTTGGAACTTTTTTATTAGAGAAGTTGTGGGTTTACAGAACAACCATGCATAAAATACAGGATTCCCATATACCACCCCACTACCATCACCTGGCATTGGTGGGGAACATTTGTCACAATTGATGATAGCATCTTTTTACAATACTTAAAATCCATAGTTTAACTCAGTGTTCGCTGTTTATATAGTGTAGTTTCATGGATTTTTTTAAAAAATTTATTTTGTTACCATATATACAATCTAACATTTACCTTTTTAATCATATTCAGATATATATATTTCAGTGCTGTTAGTTTTGTTCACAATGTTGTGCTACCATCACCACCATCTATTACCAAAACATTTCCATCATTCCAAATAGGAACTCTGTACATTTTAAACCTTAACTTTCCATTCCCTGTCCTCACGCCATCCTCTGGTAACCTATGTTCTAGATTCTGACTCTATGAGTTTGCTTATTCTAACCTTTTCAAATCAGTGACCTTGTACAATATTTGTTCTTCTGTCTCTGGCTTATTTCACTCATCACGATGTCTTCAAGGCTCAACCATGTTGTCACATGTATCAAGACTTCATTCCTTTTTAACAGCTGAATGATATCCCATTGTATGTATATACCACAATTTATTTATCCATTCATCAGTTGATGGACAGTTGGGTTGCTTCCATCTTTTGGCAATAGTGCATAAGGCCACTATGAATATCAGAGTGCAAATATCTGTTCAATCTCTGCTTTCAGTTCTTTCAAGTATATACCTAGTAGTGGGATTGTTGAGTCATATGGTAATTCTATAATTAGCTTTCTGAGGAACTGCTGAAGTGTCTTCCACAGCACCTGCACCATTTTACATTCCCATCAGCAATGATGTTCCTATTTCTCTGCATACTATTCAACATTTGTTATTTTCCAAGTGAAACGGTATCTCATTGTGGTTTTGATTCACATTTCCCTGGTAGCTAATGATATGAGCATCCTCTCATGTGCTTTCTGGCCATTTGTGTATCTTCTTTGGAGAGATGACTGTTCAAGTCTTTTGGCTTTTAAATTGGATTAGATATTAGCCAAAGGGGTGCTGATGCAAAGTACCAGAAATCTGTTGGTTTTTATAAAGGGTTTATTTGGGGTAGAAGCTTACAGTTACAAGGCCCTAAAGAGTCCAACTCAAAGTATCATAAGAGGTACTTTCTCACCAAATGTCTGTTGGCATGTGTTGAAGTGAGATGGCTGCCAGTATCTGCAAGGGTACAGCCTTCCTCTTTCCTCTTAAGGCTCTGTGGGCCCAGCTTCTTCTGATCTCAGCTGTGGGCTAGAAGGCTCGTTTCTTTCAGTGTCTGCTTAGCGGCTCAGGGCTCTGGTCTCTTTAGCTGCAAACTATCAGGCAAATGGCTCATCTCTCTCCGTGGCCTCAGGATTATGGCTCTCTCCTCTGCCATGTGTATGGAGCTCTCTCTTTCTTCTATCTATCTATTCCTGTCTTCTTGATTGACTGTCCATTTATATAGCCCACCAAGGGAGCAGGGACTCAGCCCTGCAAGATGCCAAAGGAGAGAACTTTGTCATGACACGGAATAGGAAAGAACTTTGACCCTGCAGCCCCAGGAGAGATGAGCCATTCACCTGATAGTTTGCAGCTGAAGAGAACTGAGCAGCTGAGCAGCTAAGGCCCAAGAGACCAGGCAGAGACCGCGCACCATCTTGCTTCAACACATGGCAACTTACTTTGGTGAGAAACCAACCTTGAGTTGGACTCTTTAGGGCCCTGTAACTGTAAGCTTTTACCCCAAATAAATACTTTTATAAAAGCCAACTGATTTCTTGTACTTTGCATCAGCACCCCTTTGGCTGATTAATACAATCAGTAATCAAAAACATACCAACAAAGAATAGCCCAGGATCAGATGTTTTCATAGGAGAATTCTACCAAACAGTCCAAGAAGATTTAACTCCAATTCTGCTCAAACTCTTCCAAAAAATTGAAGAAGCGGGAACACTTCCAACTCATTCTACAAGACCAACATCATCTTCATAACAAAACCAGGTAAAGATACCAAAATAAAATAAAACTAGAGATCAATATTTCTAATGAATATAGATGCAAAAATCCTCAACAAAATACTAGCAAACCAAATCCAATAGCATATTATAAGACTTATACACCATGATCAATTGGGATTTATTCATGGTATGCAAGGGTGGTTCAACATAAGAAAATCAATTAATGTAATATACCACATCAGAAGAATGGAGGAGGAAAAAACATATTCTTATCTCAATTGATGCAGAAAAGGCATTGACAAAATGCAGCACCCCTTCTTGATGAAAACACTTAGAATACTGGGACTAGAAGGGAACTTCCTCAACATGATAAAGGGCATATATGAAAAGCCCACAAGTAACATTTTACTTAATGCTGAAAAACAGAAATCTTTCTCTAAGATCAGGAACAAGAAAAAGATGTCACCACTGTTATTCAACATTGTACTGGGTGTTCTTGCCAGAGCAATTAAGCAAGAAAAAGAAATAAAAGACATCCAAATTGGAAAGGAAGAAGTAAAATTTTCCCTATTTGTAGAGGACATAATCCTATATGCAGAGAATCTTGAAAAATCCCAGAGCTAATAGATGAGTTAAGCAAATTAGCAGGATACAAGATCAACATCCAAAAATAGCACTAGAAGAATCAAATATCTAGGAATAAATCTAACTAAGGATATAAAGAACTTATACACAGAAAACCACAAAAGATTGCTAAAAGAAATCAAAGAAGACTTAAATAAATGGAAGGACATTCTATGTTCATGGATTGGAAAACTAAATATCATTAAGATGTCAATACTACCCAAAGTAACTTATAGATTCAATGCAATCCCAATCAAATTTCCAATAACCTTCTTTGCAGAAATGGAAAAGCCAATCGTCAAATATATGTAAGGATAAAGGGCTTGGAATAGCTAAAACCATATTGAAAAAGAAGATTGAAGTTGGAGGACTCACACTTTCTTATCTTAAAACTTAAGATTAACATAATTTAATCAAAGATATCTCAGCTGAATCTAATATAATCAAAGGGGATCACACCCAGAGGAACAGACCAGTTTACAAACATCATCTCTCTTTTTGGAATTCATAATCTCAAACTACCACACTGATTCAATCTCTTTAGTAGTAATTGGTTTGTTAAAATCTTCTATTTCTTCTTGAGTCAATGTAGATAGCTTTTGTGTTTCCAGGAATTCTTCCATTTCATCCACCAGCATGGCCTGTATTACAATAAACCTTGATTCCTCCAACCACAGACTACTGTCTCTCTGGTAAGTGCCCATAGGATCAATGCCATGCTTTTCACTAATTACTTCCTAGAACTTGGCACTGAGTTGGTGGCCACCCTACCTGGCCTGCAGGTGCATGATCTCCTTCATGATGGCTGCAACTGCACGGGCAGCAGGACAGGGTTGCGCGTGGAGGAGCTGGTACGCAAAGCTGGCCCTGCAGGTAGATTTTGCTTAGAGTCATTTGAATAGGACCTGGAGGAACAAGAGCATATCCGGATCAGCTGGTACAATGTTAGCATCAAATTGGGTCAGAGTTTGTGAGCTTGAAGAGTGTACCCAAAATGTCTTCAACCACTCACTGCTCTAAGTCAGCTCCTGCCAACTCTGGTTTAGTGACATGTTGACTTCAAGGGCATACCTTGATCCAGGACCAACTGACTCTGAATCCCCATGAAGCTAATGATGGACACCAGAACCTTGCTCTTTTCTACAAATGGGCCCAGGACCATGCTTGCCAGAGGAGAACAGTTGAAGAGCAGGAAGATGGCCTCCATCTTACTTCTACCTTCAAAATAACAACAATAACAATTACAATAAAGTTAACACTAATTGATATTACTTATATATCAGGCTAAGTAATTCAAATGAATTTATCTATTTAGTTCTTATAAAAGCCAATGTGGAAGATGCTGTTATTATCCCTATTTTACAGATAAGGAAAACAAGGCAAAGGGAGATTTAGCATATCAAGGTCACACAGGTAGTAAGTGACAGTAGAGATGTGCATGTATCTCACTGGTGGGACCTATCACATGTCCAGAACCCCAGTTTCAAGGAAGTATTAGAACTGTGGTTTATGGTTTTCCCACCTCTGCATGAGCAGAGGCATATTAGAAAAGAGTTGAAATGGTAGCTGTATGGTAGTCCATGAAGGGAAGCTGCAGTTCCAAGGCATATGACAGTAAAAATGCCACAGCAATAAGTGAACAGTCATTCAATAAATTTAATCTATTTATCATCTGTTGCTCTGCAATTACCTCACCACAAAACCTTATCAAAGGAATATGGAGGATTAGAGAGGAAGAGAGATCACTTCTTTCCCAGAAAAAACAGCTAGAGGACAAGTTGAGACTTTCTGGAGGGTTGCTCTGGGGCACCAAGGAAAGGTAAGACACCAGCCAAATGAGAGAGGGGTGAAGGAAAGGAGTCTCAGCTGGCTGAAAAATCCCATGAGTAAAGCTGCAGCAGCAGCAGCAACTGGTACCTATCCTGCCACCCTTGGAGCAAACAGCAATCTGTGGACTGCAACAGCTGTGGATGGCAGTGACTGCATACTGAAGAGGTTGCAGGGGTCCTCTCCCCAAAGAAAGAGGAGAGGGAGGGACACAGCCTACAGCAAATTCAGGTTTTGGCCAGCAAACTTGGTCTGCTGCATTGGAAGGGTCACACACTTCCAGGCCTGGTGGGGCTGCAACATTGTTTGCACTGAGAGCTAGCAGGGAGCTGAAGATAATTTGCCTTCTCAAACACTCTCCCTACTGCCCCGGGCTGGTTGCTGAGGAGACAGAGAGAGAAAGGTGGCCAGCCAAGGGAGGAAAACAGCTTCTGAGAACCGTATGCATTCCCCGCTTGCACCTGGGGTCTGAGCTAAGAGGTCTGCCACAGAGTGCCATTAGCTAGTAGACCAGAAAAGTGCATAAGAAAGGAAAAATAATAATAAATAAAGAGGCAGTCATGTGCCTTTACTGCTAGCACCATCCCCCACACAAAAGACACTTTAGAATTCTTAGGCCTCTGGGCCTGTGAATACAGACAAAGGGGCCTCCAGGGATCTACCACCACAGGAAAGGGGAGAGAGAGGGATGCAGCCTAAGGTGGATTCAGCTTCTGACTCACAAGTTTGTTCTGCTGTGTCCCACGAGCCCTTCCAGGCCAGGTGAGGCCACAGTGGTTTGCCCTGGGAGCCAGCAAAGGACTGGAGAAATCTGACTCTAGCAATCTCCCTCTCTTCTAACTGGGACTAATTATTGAGGATGCCCTTGGAAAGGGGAAAGAGAGGAACACAGCCTAAGGCTGATTCAGCTTTTGACTCACAAATTTGGTCTGTTGTATCCCAAGAACCCTTCCAGGCCAGGTGGGGCTGTGCCATTGTTTGCCTTGGAGCATGCAAGGGGTTAAAGATATACAACCCTCCCAATCTCCTCCTCTACTAACAGGGACTGATTGTTGAGGACTCAGAGGGGAATGGAAATATTTCCTAGCTGGGAAAAGGGAGGGGGCTGCCAGAGAAGGCTGTAGAACTGTCTCAGAGAAAGTTTGAATTACAAGGCTCCTAGCCTCCAGACAGGAAGCTAGGACATTGATCCAGGCTCTGCTGCAACAAATACACTATGATCAAGCATTGAACTGAGAGCTTCCAAAGAGTGCCATATCCTGGCATACCAAGGAAATGCATGCAAGAAAATTAAAAATAAGTAGCAGAGGCTTTTTCCAGCCTCTATAGCCTCCCTGCCCAAGGCCTTAGGAAACGACTCTACAATCAATACTGGGTCCAGTGCCCAGTTTTAAGCAACCAGCAGGAAAATCCTAACAACCCAGGTTGAGCCAAGAATCAAAGAGCAGCGGTAACCCACAGCCTCCTGCCACTAAAGCGCTACAAAAGAGAAAGAAATTGAGCATCTGAGTAGCTACATCCTAATCAGATGCCCAGATATCAACAAAAAATTATGAGCCATACTAAGAAAATAGAAGGCATGGCCCAAGAAAAGGAATATATCAAAGCCCCAGAAAAGGTGCAGAATTTGAGAGAACTAATCAGTGAGATGAGCACAATTTCCAAAATCAAATTAACGAGTTGAAAGACAATATGGTTAAAGAGATAAATGACATCAAGAAGACATTGCATGAACACAAAGAAGAATTTGAAGTCCTGAACAGAGAAGTAAAAGAGCTCCTGGGAATGAAAGACACAATAGTGAGATGAAAAACACATTTGAGGGAAGCAGATGTGGCTCACTCAGTAGGGCTCCCGTTTACCATATGGGAGGCCCCGGGTTCAGTTCCCGGGGCCTCCTGGTGAAGGCAAGCCTGCCCACACGGCGTGGTGAGCTGACGCAGCAGGACGACCCAGCAAGGGGAGACAAGCAGACACAGAAAAACGCACAGCAAATGGACACAGTGAGCACAAGCAGCAAGGGGGGATAAATGAATGAATAAATAAAATCTTTAAAAAAAACAAAACAAAACAAAACAAAAAACACATTTGAGTCATACAACAGCAGACTCGATATGATAGAAGAAAGAATAAGTGATACCAAAGACAGAACAACTAAAATTGAAGACAGAAAAGAACAGAGGAGAAAAGAATGGAAAAAATTGAGCAGGGGCTCAGAGAGTTGAATGACAACACAAAACACAACAACATACGTGTCATGGGAGTTCCAGAAGGAGAAGAGAAAGGAAAAGGGGCAGAAAGAGTATTTGAGGAAATAATAGCTGAAAATTACCCAACCTTCATGAAAGAAATGAACCTACATATCCAAGAAGCACACCATACCCCAATCAGAATAAATCCAAATAGACATCCTCCAAGATACATACTACTCAGAATGTCAAACGTCTAAGATAAAGAGAAAATTCTCAGAGCAGAAAGGGAGAAGCAAACCATGATGTACAAGAGACGTCCAGTAAGACTTAGCACCCATTTCTCTTCAGAAACCATGGAGGCGAGAAGACGGTATGATACGATTAGGGTACTGAAAGAGAAAAACTGCCAGCCGAGAATTCTTTATCCAGCAAAACTGTCCTTCAAATATGAAGGTGAGGGAAGCGGCTGTGGCTCAATCAGTAGGGCTCCCGTTTACCATGTGGGAGGCCCCAGGTTCGGTTCCCGGGGCCTCCTGGTGAAGGCAAGCCCGCCTGCACGGCGTGGTTAGCTGACCCAGTGAGCACAAGCAGCAAGGGGGGGATAAATGAATAAATAAATAAAATCTTTAAAAAAAAAAAAATATGAAGGTGAGTATAATATATTCATAAAAAAACAGAAACTAAAAAACTTTGCATAAAAGAATCCACCTTTGCAGGAAATATTAGGGGAAGCTTCAGAACCTGAAAGAAAAAGACAGGAGATTAGGGCTTGGAGGAGAGTATAGAAAGAACAGCAGAAAGGGTAACCAAAAGAGTGAAAAAAGAGACAAAAATAAGATGACATATGAAAACCAAAGAATAAAATGGAGGAAAGAAATAATGCATTTTCAGTAATATCATTGAATGTGAATGGATTAAATTCCCCAATCAAAAGATACAAGCTGACAAAATGGATAAAAAAGCATGAGCCATCCATATGCTTCTTATAAGAAACTCACCTCAGACCCAGGGATATAACCGGCTGAAAGTAAAAGGTTGGAAAAAGATACTCCAAGCAAATAGTAAAGAGAAAAGAGCAGGGGTAGCTATATTAATATCAGACAAAACAGACTTTAAATGCAGAAAAGTGATAAGAGATGCAGAAGGCCATTATATATTAATAAAAGGGACAATCTCCAGGAAGATCTAACAGTCATAAATATCTACGCACCTAACCAGGGTGCCCCAAAATATATGAGACAAAATCTGGCAAAACTGAAGGGAGAAATAGACATTTCTACAATAATCGTTGGAGACTTCAACACCCCTCTCATCTAGACACCCCTCTGTCTAGAACAACTAGACAGATGATCAACAAGGAAACAGAGAACTTGAACAATATGATAAACAAGTTAGACCTAACAGACATATACAGAACATTGCATCCAAATTCAGTGGGTTATACATTCTTCTGAATTGCCAATGGCTCTTTCTCCAGGATAGACCACATGTTAGGTCACAATACAGCTCTCAATAAATATAAAAAGATTGAAATTATACAAAGCACCTTCTCAGATCTTAATGGAATGAAACTAGAAATAAATAACAGACAGGAAAAAAGTGAATTTGCAACTGTGTGGAGACTGAACAACACACTCCTAAATATTCGGTGGGTCAAAGAAGAAATTGCAAGTGAAATCAGTAAATATATTGAGACAAATGAAAATGAGAACA